>JBBBDQ010001776.1:1847500-2062500 GCA_037127315.1 Ascarosepion bandense
TTTTATCGTCAAATTCTTCATGTTATTATTAAGAGGAAAGACCAATGGAGTTTTTGATTATTAAGTTATATTATTTGATCATTTTAAAGGATTTGAAATTTTGGGTAAAATGTTTTTTTTTTTAAATTATAATTAAAATTAAAAGTTTTTTTCCTAAGACAATAATGTAATATATGTTATTCTTAAAAATTAAATAAAAGTTTTGTCTAATTAAATAATAGTTATATTATTTGATCATTTTAAAAGATTTGAAATTTTGGGTAAAATGTTTTCTTTTTTAAATTATAATTAAAATTAAAAGTTTTTTTCCTAAGACAATAATGTAATATATGTTATTCTTAAAAATAAAATAAAAGTTTTGTCTAATTAAATAATAGTTAAGTTTTATTGCAATTTATATTTTTCGATTCAGAGCAGATTCTCAGTAACTGAGTGTTATTTGAGAAAAAGTTGATGATTTTTTAAGACACTAAAGTGTAGAAAGTAAAACCGAAAAAAAAAAAAAGAAATAAAAATTACAAGGGAATAGTCATGAAGCTGCTTGCCACCCCTACTTACAATAATTACACTTTGTTCCACCACTTGGATCGGCTGATACGTTTCACTTTTAAAGTACGATTATTATTATTATTATTATTATTATTATTATTATTATGTTGTCATTTTTCATCATATTTCCATTTCTGCACAACCTACCAAGTCTGCGGGAAGACCTAAGGCAGGTTGTAGTGTGTTGTTATGGCTCCATTTCATGTTTTTTCTATCTCCTCTAACATCCCTAGCGTGACATAGACAAAGTTCTCCTTAGTGTGTGGGCTGTACTTAACAAGATAATTTTTTGTATATCTCTTAAGATGTGGTTTCCAGGGATTCTTTCAATGTGTTGTTTTGTTCCATTTTTTATCATTCCAAGTGCACCTACTATCACTGGCACGATTCTTGTTTTCAATTTCCACGTGTTTTCTATTTCAATTTCCACGTGTTTTCTATTTCAATTTCCAGGTCTTTATATTTTGACAGTTTTTCGAATTCCTTGGTTGCTATGTTACAATCCGCTGGACAAGCCATATTATTATGTTGTCATTTTTCATCATATTTCCATTTCTACTATGGTCGCACAACCAACCAAGTCTGCGGGAAGACCTAAGACAGGTTGTGGCGTGTTGTTATGGCTCCATTTCATGTTTTTTCTATCTCCTCTAACATCCCTAGAGTTACATAGACAAAGTTCTCCTTAGTGTGTGGGCTGTGCTTAAAAAGACAATTTTTTGTATTTCTCTTAAGCTGGGGTTTCCAGGGATTCTTTCAATGTGTTGTTTTGTTTCATTTTTTACCATTTCAAGTGCACCTACTATCGCTGGCACGATTCTTGTTTTCAATTTCCACATTTTTCTATTTCAATTTCCAGGTCTTTATATTTTGACAGTTTTTCAAATTCCTTGGTTGCTATGTTACAATCCGCTGGACAAGTCATATCAATTAATAGACAAGTTTTTTCTTTCCGGTTTTTAACAATAATGTCCGGCCTATTTGCTTCAATTTTTCTGTCTGTGTACATGGTGTGATCCCATAGAATGGTATTTCTATTTCTGTATCCGAAGCTGGGTGATGTTCATACCAGTGTTTGTTTAGATTATTTTCCATAGTGTTTGCACATTGTCTCATGTAAATATTTCCCCACTCTATCATGGCGATTTTCATATTCATTTGGGGCAAGTACAGAACAACCTCAGATTAGATGGTCTATTGTTTCTTGGTGTTTATCACAGAACCTGCATTTTGGATCCACATTATTATGTATAATATTTGCCTGAAAGATTCTAGTGAAAAGACTTTGATCTTGCGCTGCAACAATAAAACCTTCAGTCTCAGACTTTAATCCAGATGCACGTAACCATCGATGTGTATTAACTTTATCAACATTGGATTTATTTGGCAAGTTCTGGATATTGGCCATGCAGGGGTTTGTCCTGCCAGCGTTGTTTCATCTGTTCAAGGGCTTTATCTTTGGCTTTCATTTTCATATTTTTTGCCGCAATATTTTGGTTCTTGGCTTCTGTTTTGCTTTTCTACAGAATCTACTAAATGTAAATCTTGTATTTACTACCTTCTTTTATTATTGAATATTTTTTTCTTTTTTTCTCTTATTATTATAAGTATTATTATTATTATATTATTATTACTTTTTATTATTATTATTATTATTCATTTATTTATTTATTATTATTTTTATTATTTTTTATGATTATTTATTATTATTTTTCATTATTTTTTCTCTTATTATTATTATTATTTTATCTTATCTTATTATTTTATATTTATCTTATTTCATCTTTCTTCTTCTTATTATTATTATTATTGTGTCATTTTTTCATCATATTTCGATTTCTGCTTTGGTCTCACTACCAACCAAGTCTGCGGGGAGACCTAAGGCAGGTCGTGGCGTGTTGTTATGGCTCCATTTCATGTCTTTTCTATCTTCCCTAACATCCCTAGCGTTACATAGACAAAGTTCTCCTTAGTGTGTGGGGGGCTGTACTTAACAAGACAATTTTGTTGTATATCTCTTAAGCTGGGGTTTCCAGGGATTCTTTCAATGTGTTGTTTTGTTCCATTTTTTATTATTCCAAGTGCACCTACTATCACTGGCACAACTCTTGTTTTCAATTTCCACATTTTTTCTATTTCAATTTCCAGGTCTTTATATTTTGACAGTTTTTCAAATTCCTTGGTTGCTATGTTACAATCCGCTGGACAAGCCATATCAATTAATAGACAAGTTTTCTCCTTCTGGTTTTTAACAATAATGTCTGGCCTGTTTGCTTCAATTTTTCTGTCTGTGTAGATGATGTAATCCCATAGAATGGTTACATCTTCTATTTCTGTAACCGGTGCTGGGCGATGTTCATACCATTGTTTGTTTACACCTTTTCCATAGTGTTTGCACATTGCCCAATGTAAATATTGCCCAACTCTATCGTGGCGATTTTTATATTCATTTGGAGCAAGCATAGAACAGCCTGAGATTAGGTGGTCTATTGTTTCTTGGTGTTTATCACAAAACCTGCATTTTGGATCCATATTATTATGCATAATATTTGCCTGAAAGTTTCTAGTGAAAAGACATTGGTCTTGTGCTGCAAGAATAAAGCCTTCAGTTTCAGACTTTAATCCAGATGCACGTAACCATCGATGAGTATTAACTTTGTCAACATTGGATTTATTGGCACGTTCTGGATATTGGCCATGCAGAGGTTTGTCTTGCCAGCGCTGTTTCATCTGTTCAAGAGCTTTATCTTAGGCTTTCATTTTCATATTTTTTGCCGCAATAGTTGGTTCTTGGCTTCTGTTTTGCTTTTCTACAGAATCTACTAACTGTAAATCTTGTTTGTATTTACTGCCTTCTTTTATTATTGAATATCTTTTCTTTCTTTCTTCATGTTGCCTTACTAATTGTATCATCCAATCCTTTGTTGTTTCTATGTATGTTAGTAAGCCAATAGTTGTTGTCTTGTATGACAATTCCAGCTGAATAAGACCTCTTCCACCTTCTTTACGGGGTATGTATAGACGGTCTGCATCAGCCTTTGGATGATGCATCTTATGCTTAGAAAGAAGCTTTCTTGTTTTCGCATCCATTCGCCTGATGTCGTTTAGAGTCCAGTTTAAGATGTTAAAGCTATATTGGACAACTGGCATTGCAAGGCTATTAATGGCCATAACTCTGTTCTGTGAATTTAATTCAGTTTTTCATATCATTCGTAGCCTTCTATAGTACTCTTTACGCACTATTTCTTTAATTTTTTATGGTGAATGTTTTCACTCTCATTTACACCTAGGTATTTATAAGCTTCTTCTGGTTTCAATTCTTTTATTGTTACAGCAGGGTCTAAGCTAATTGAGGATGTTTCTTGTATTGATCCACGTAAAACTGTAGCTTTAGCACATTTATTCAAATTGAATTTCATTCCAATGTCTTCGCTGAAGCATTTTACAGTTTGCAGAAGACCTTCCAGCTCATTATCATTCTTAGCATATAACTTTAAGTCATCCATGTAAAATAGATGGCTTATTTTCTTTTGGCCTATTTTATAACCACATTCTGTCTTATTAAGTTGACTGGTTAGTGCTATTAATGATATGCAGAATAGTAAGGGAGATAAAGAATCACCTTGAAATATACCTCTTTTGATGTTTATTTCATCAGACTTATAGGTTCCATTTATATGATTGAGGTAAAGGGTTGTTTTCCATATAGACATGCACTGTTTGATGAAATTGATGATGACGGGCGATATCTTGTATATATTTAAAGTCTTTAAAATCCAGGAATGTGGCACACTATCGAATGCCTTTCGATAATCTATCCAGGCAGTACTAAGATTTTTCTTTGTACTGTAGTAGTTTTCCAGGATCATTTTGTTAATTAGCAATTGGTCTTTACATCCATAACAGCCACGTTTGCAACCTTTTTGTTCAAGCGGTATCATGTCATTTCTTTCTAAGAATAAATATGTCTGTTTTGTTAAAATAGATGTTAATAGTTTATATGTTGTCGGAAGACATGTAATTGGTCTGTAGTTTTTCGGGTTGTTTGTGTCACCATTCTTGGGTAGAAGAAATGTAATTCCTTTGGTCATCCATGCAGGAATTTTAGTGGGATCGTCAACCATTTCTTGAAGTTCTTTGGCTAGTTTTTTATGTGCTGTATTTAAATAATATAGCCAAAAGTTAGGAATTTTATCTATACCTGGGAATTTCCAATTGTGTGCTTTTTTTTAGTGCAAATTTAATATCCTCTTCTGTAATTCCAGCCCATGTCTGTTCTGGTTTATTTTTCATTCGTTCTATCTCTTGTGCAATCCAATCTACTTCCTTGATATGTTCTTTAGGGCAAGCCCATATCTTTTCCCAGAACTGTGTGACTTCTTCCATTCTGGTGGGGACTGTCACTTCAATTCTTTTTTTACCTATTTCCCTGTAAAATCTCTTTGTATCGGTTTGAAAAATCTTGTTTTGTCTGTAAAATCTTGCTCTTTTCTCATAGCGCCTTATTCTTTGAGCCTTCAGTTGGATTTTTTGCTTTATTTTTTCTTTAGTTGATAAGACTTCTTTTTCATTTCTAATGTTGTATTTTCTTTCGGCTCTTCTGCTTTTCCTAGTTCTTACATTTATTCCTCTACTCAGTTCATCCAGTACTGATAGTTCACTTCTAAGTTGTTCGATTTCTTTTTCTATTTTTCTTTTCCAAGGTGGATCTTCATGTCTGCGAGACTGCCTTGTTTTTATTTTGATGTTCATTTTTTTTGTTGCTGCTATTGCTGATGCATATATTGCTTATATTATTATTATTATTATTATTATTATGTTTGCATTTAGCTTAGAATTGACAACAAATAGCCACTAATCTAGCATTTTCTCAAGATCCTCGCAGACCCCAGCAATGCAACAATCTTATTCGTATTCTAATTCATGCGATCTCAATCCATGTAGTTTTGGTATAGTTCTAACTATGCCTGTAACTAAGAGTACTATTTTAGCGTAATATACCATAGGTTTCTAATCTCTCGAGCAGAGTATTGATATTTTTTTAATGATTTCTTACTCTCAGATTCACAGGCAGATTTATGTTCCGCCAGTTTCATTTTTCTTATTTACAATTATTAGATTAAGTTCTCTTGTTTGAATGTGAATGATTGGTCTGGGTATCGAAATCCCGAAGTATTTTGTGATTTGTATTTTTCAAGACAGTCTCTGGTTTGTGATGCTACGATTTGTCTACATGGTCGAATTCATATTCTGCACAATATCCATTATAGGGAATTAGAGCATGTTTATTAAATTTGCCTTGTGCCAAACAGTACCGAAATCCCCACAAGTCAGGATTGTCATCATCAAAAGGCTGGAAAGATTATAATTATTTCGTTTGTCCTTTTAAATAGAAATTTATTTGCAGAATAGAATAACATCAATTCATAGAAAGTGAAATTATTAACTGTGTAAATGTTCAAAGAGAAAGTGTAATATGGAGTTAAATGAATCCAGAGTTCGTAGTTGCAACGAAATGTGTTTATGCATAAAAAGATTAATCGGGTAGTAATAAAGTCTGTGTTTCTCTCCTTTTCTTTTGTGACCGACGAGGAAGTGAAAAGGAAGGCAAAGGAAGGAAAATTGTACGTATCGACGTTAATTTTTAGGAGTTAATTGAAGTGTCTTGTTGTTGTTGTATTCTTCTTTTTGTTGACAGCAAGAATAGTGAGGACGAAGAAGAGGTAAAAGAGAATAGCATACAAGAAAAGAAGAACAAATCTGTGTCGACGAGACCTTATGTCCTGTTCAGCGGACTGAATTTTTTTTCGTCACATCGTGGCGGTGTCGTAATTGATTCTACTTTCTTTCTCGCTATATATAGCAAAAGAATTTTTCACACAGGCTTGTTAACTTATCCCAGTGTTGTAAATTGCTCTCTTTCATTGGTTAGAACATAATTAACACCGGATCGCGAAATTCGGTTTTGTCTTTTTCCTTCAGTACTGGGTTAGTCCTTTTCTCTATAGGACAAAACTAGATTCCACACTGGATTGCGAAATTCGTAAACAGTGAAGAGAAGAGAGTTACTTTTAATTTCGTATTCACCACAAATCGTACCACTATTTTATCGTTTCCATGTTTCATTTTTCAAATTTGAAAACATTTTTTGTAATATTGTAGGTCAGTTATTTTACCGTTTGTTATTTTTTTGTGTTACATTCCTTGAAGACTGATTTTTATTTGTATAACTTTAAACTACGAACAGTAAAAATTTGATCCTCTTGTACAGCTATAATCAAATATATTTGTTTGATCAAAACCTCAGCCCCTCTACAGGTCTTATGTTAAGAGTTTGACCTCGGGTACCAATTTTTCTATTTAAAGCGTACAAACTTGAAGTGGTGTTCAATTGTTTATCTGGTATTTTGAACGACGGAAAATGCAAACGCTTAACTTCTAAATACCGATAGCCTTACTCTGCTATCTCTGTCAGATGGCAGATATCAAGTGACCCATTAATGAAGCAAGTTCGCACAAGCATTGTCATGTCTCAGAGCCGCTTAATGTGTAGAGGCAACTGTGCGGATCTATAATCATCGAGGCAAACATACATGTACACTCACAAATATCATTGTATAGAGGTATGTCTGTATGATGAATCTTATTTCTAATCACAAACGAGCAACAAAAATACACATATCATTTAAGAAACTATATTGTTATTTTGATTTGTTTATATGGACGGCGGTTGTCCTTTCCTTACTACTCGAATAAAATCACAAGTCATGTTTGCCTTTTGATCTTCTGTCTCTGGTGTAAAATGAATTGAATCTTGTTATAAACTTGCAGAAGGTAGTAAACGACATATCATGTCATCGGTTTGCTGTGTGAATGTAAAATGAAATCAATTAAGAAATACTAAGGGTCGTTTTTTATGTTTACAATTATTTGAAATATTTAGTTATGTTTCTTTTTCTTTTAAATATTGATATTTAAACTCATTTTAAACGACAAAAATAAATCTAGCATTTTCTCTAAAAAAAGTATATTATCATTATTTACAGTATTTACATTATTCGGACTATTGTCCTAATCTTTGTTGCTATTTATACGACGTTTCGGTCGTTGTACGCTTCGGCCTTCTTTAGGTACTAGGAATTTCAAACCGAACCATTTATTACAATCACTGAGGTATATGAAATCCATTCCTTGCGTAAAGCTTCGATTGGAAGTCATGATTTATCTCTTTAACATTGCAAGTTACTTGTTCACCACTGCTGTATCTTGGTATTGAACTTATAACTCTTTGGGTCAAGTCACAGAAACTAACGAACGTGTATATCCACTGGGTCATGTGTCCTTAAGGACAAATGGAAACAAAGATCAGGACAATAGTCCGAATAATGTAAATACTGTAAATACAACCTCAACTCAGAAATATAGACAAATACTAATATATTTTTTTTAATCATTTCACTCCAAGTAAGACAATAATGTCACTAAGTTGGTAGGGGTTACTGAATGTGAGAGAATTTGAGAAAAAACTATTTTAAGAGAAAGAACAGTGTTATAAACAAGCGTATGGTTGCAAGAAGAATTATGACAAAAGCAGATGTAAATTTATCACGTTTATTGGATTAATGCAGGCGAGTGGTTTACAAAATTGGTTGTCCTTAATTCTCAGCCGGTTAGCGTCAGATGTTGATAATGTTTAAGCTGGCCGTCTGTAATTGTATGTAATGTTCACGAGGATATGTGCGGTTTCCCTAAGCGGTTGTCCTGAGAGAGAATGGGACGGATGGTTGGGAGAAGAGGAAAAAGTAACAAATATGTGTCGCTCAGAGAGAGAGTTGTTGCTTCTTTAACAAAATCAGAATGCAAGACGAGATTAGTCAGTCGCCTCCCGTATGTAATAAAAAGAGTTTGGAAAGAGATTTGAAATACGGTCAGCTTGAAAACTCACCTGCTGCTAGAAATAAAAGAAAGACAATCAGAGGGAGATATTGTAAATTCAACTAACTTAAAGTTGAATACCAGATCGCCCCGAAGAAATAATACACCATGAATATTATCGTGCTACTGAAATACCAGCCAGCTGATTTTTTTCTATCACTTGTTTTGACTCACTTGTAATCTTGTAATTATTATATATATATACCATCCTCATCAAGAGGTAATAATCGACCCTGCTTTGGTTAATTCGAGATCAACAATACAACGTAGGCGGAATCAGCTAATGGTCAGGGAGGTTGACTGGACGCAAACAGGGTCGTGCTATAGTTAAAAGCAGGACTCATCATTTGGGGAAAGCAAATCATCTATTTTTTATACGTTTATCATTTTTACAAAAATCTGCTCTGAGTATTAAAATAAAATATGCAATAAAACTATGACATTATTTATTTATATGAGCTTTTAATTGCTTTTATAAATATTATATATTAAGGACATTATAGAGTGAAGAAAACATTTTTTCGATTAATAATGAAATTGCAAAAGAATTGTTTTAACTTTTCATTTAAATTATAGTAATTTATAAAATTCAAAAGTAAAAAAAATCTACAAAGCCTTGTGACGGTTAGGTTATTAAGTTATTAAGTGAAGATTCTATTTACTAATCGAAAATTTAAAAGTTTAACACAAACCGTCGAGGTATCGTATTTTAAAAATAATTAATTTTGTTTTTGTATTTGAAGTTGTTATTTTCAAAATGGTATTTTTTGTGTTACAGTAAAAGATGACGTGTTTCACGGTTTCCTCTCCTTTCCAAAAAAAACAAAAAACAAAAAAAAACGGGGTTACTATGTCAATTCTGGTCTACCATATTTAGCTGATCTCAACATTTGGCTGTCATTACACGTCAATTACTTACAGCAATGGTCAGAAAGATCAACGCTACGTGATTGAGAAATAGTTTTATTATAAATTTCATGCTATAAATAAGTAATATTAGTGTAAGTCAAATTAATTTAACTTTAAATTTTGTACTTTTCAAATAAATAACGTGTCACAAGCTTTTTAAGACAGAGAATTAACTTGTTTACAATGTTATAGATCAAAAACTTTTTACGCAAGCTGTGAAGTTATGGTATAACTGGAAAATTGTTTGACCATATCCAATCATTCCTTTCAAATCGCACAATGAAGGTAGTATTGAACGGATATGCCACCCAATACTATCATACGGACGTGGGTGTCCCTCAAGGCTCTATTCTAGGTCCTATGCTTTTCCTAATCTATCACCCAGATGTTATAAGATCCCAAGTAGGCATATATGCTGATGACACTACAGTTTACTCTCAGATCAATAAAACATCTGCTGACAAAGTAAACCTCGATGCAGAGCTTGAAAAGGACCTCCGATCCGTGGCGAACTAGGGTAAGAAATGGCTCGTGAATTTTAATGCTTCCAAAACGAAGCTGCTGTCTATTGACCATCACAGATAATCGCTCCTACCCACCATTAGCATGGATCAGGCTAGTCTCCCTGAAAGCAAAACACTGCGCCTCCTAGGCTTAACTCTCACAACAGACCTCAAGCTGAATGATTATATAGAATCCATAGCTAAATCAGCTGCTAAGAAAGTCGGTTCTCTGTGTAAGGCCAGGAAGTTTTTTTCCACCTGAATCAATCCTGCACATATATAAATCTACCATCTGCCCGTGATTGAATACTGCTGCCATATCTGGTCGGATGCTTCTGCTATCCACCTAGGTGTCCTTGACAAAATCCAACGGAGAATCTGTAATGTGATAGATCCCGACTTGGCAGCTCGGATACAGTCGCTTTCTCACTATCTCATTAACCTGCCTCCTCTCTCTCATGCTCCTTTCGCGGTCCACTCCACTCTAATCGGTATTCTCATTCTTCTCATATCGACTTCCTGACACTCCCTATAACTTGCCAATCTTTCTCATAACATTCTTCCTATGTAACCCCCTGCAAAACAGCGGTAATAAAATGCCTTACTTAGGGCGATATGATTATAAGAAAAATCGAAAATATGGCGCTTGTACGTATTTACTTTGCAGAAATAGAACCTGCAAGCGTGGCTGCATGTGTCCACGAAACCAGAATATACAAAAAGGCCCCCCACGAGTCACAAGACTCTCAAGCTTAGTAAACAGCGAAACGGGAAACTAACTGGGTGAACTTCAACCACCCTACTAAGTGTTTTGCTACTAGAAATGGATGCAAAAATAGGGATAACAAAAACTGAATTAACTGTGTACACAATGAGACACGATGGGAAACTGTTTGAAAGGCGCTAGTGAATTGAAAAAAAAAACTAGAAGAAAGAAAAACGATCATTTTCAATGAATCGAAAAATATATTGATGGCCAGACGAAGCAAAATAGGAGAGGGAATTAGTAATTGAATTTCTTTGGTCTTCTAGAAAGGTAAAACAAAGGTACCCTTTGGTTTTAGTCAAGACTGAGATAAGTGAAGGCATATTACAAAAGACCTCCTAAGAAAAATAGATAAATTACGACTATTAAAAACAAGTGGCCTACAAAAATAATATTTTTAGGATCTTTGAATACAAGAACGACCGCTAGGCGCGACATTCAGTTGATTGATAAGAATTAGCTTTTGAAAGCAGACTGGCTTTCAAGGGAAAAATAGAAAAAAGTGGTGATTAAATTCTAAGTCAGCTGAAATACGATGAAACGTCTCAAATCAAGGGATTGTCTCCTTTTTTGTCACCTATTGGCAAAAGGGTCGTAAATAATAAATCTCAGGTGCGAAAACAACCACACAAAAGTGCACAATGAGAAGGATTTGGGTCCTTAATTAAAATTTGTCCATTTGGGCTAGACCACGCCTCTTGTGAGGTTATAGTGAGAGACACTCACACAAAACAGGAAAGAGATAGTGTTGATCAGATGACTGGGGAAAAGGTCCCGGTGTGATTTCAGGAAGGTCGGAAAAATGTTACACCCCTTTCGGGCAGTGGTTAGAGGCACCCACACAAAGCAGGACGGAGACGGGTTTAATCAGATAAACAAAAGAAGGAGAGGGCTCTGATTAGTTATTTGGGGAAACGCTAGCATACCCAGAGCTCATCATTCCCCACCCCCGCTGGATGCATTAATCCATATAAGCTAGATATTTTGAACAGCAAAGTGATTGATTCCACGACGGACCCAGTCGGCATTTATCGCGTCCGGGCCGGAGTAATCATTTTCTGCTAGAAAAATTCACCGTAAAGAGGTGAAGTCAAAATTCCGGCGGTGACTAGACCGAAGAAACCCAGAGGAAACATGACGCACCAATTAGATTCGACGGCAGACTAGAAAACAGGATGCACAGTCCGGAGAGACCCGGCAGATACGACACACAGAAGGTGCAGACCAGAAGACAGTGTGTGCGGACCAGAGAAACCCAGTGCATTCGATGTCAGACGTGGAGAGACACAAACTGGAGACCAGAGAATGAGAGAATGCAGTCAAGCCTGAGACTGGTGCAAACCAGAAGACAGAGGCAGACCGGAGAAGAGAGACGAGACCTCTGCTTCGACTGATCTGATGTGATTTGCCGTCCTAAAGCAAAACCTCCGAGTCTTGTTAAAAACCAAAGACAACAAGCACTGTGTCACGATAATCCGGAAGGGTCGATAATTAATGCATAGAGATATAGATGTGTTTATGCTATCAATACCTGTACTAACACTTTTGCATTCAGGAATTGTATATTAATACTTTTCCTTTATCCAAGGTTTTTCGTGTGTCTTCACTCTGGCCGGACCAAACCAAGCCATCAATTCCATTCGGACTCTGTCAGTCTTGCTATCAATCAATACAACGTGGAGGGAGACAGGGCTTGAGGGCCGAGCTTGAGTGCGGACCGGATTGGGTGGACGTCATAGTTGGTTACCGTGACTAGGATAGACACAGAATGTCATGAATGGTTGCCATGATCAGGATATACCCAGGATGTTATGGCTGGATGCCGTAAATAACGATAACCCGGGAGTGAACGTCATATGTGAGCGACTTTATCAGTAATACCGTTGTCAAATGTGAACGGATTTACGATAGACCCTGTTGGTAAAATTCGCCCTAATTTATGGATAAAGCGCAGGGATCAGTTTATGTATTGATTATAATAGAGAATCAATTTCCCTAATGTATATTATATAGTAACAACAGTCCATGATGGTCACAAAGTAAGGGATTGAAAGTAATGTTGACAACGTTCCTGGATATAGAGTATCCTCTTGGCGTCTGTTGATCATGTCTGTTATTGTATATGGATATAGAGTATCCTCGCCGCACGTAATCTGTTCAATGAAACACCGTCAAAGATTAACACTCCCGAATTAAACACTGTCTTGAATCAGATTTGATCTCGAGTAATCGGAAAAATATGGCCGCCTTTTATACACGTCGCACTGAATATTTTGAGCTTCCTGATTGGTTAAGCCTTCTATTGGTGAACTATAAAATGGGTTGACCCATGGGTGTCTGCACAGTACCAAACAAAGTCCAAAAGACCCAACATCAGTATCAATCCCGACCGTCAATGGAAATAAAATAAATTGTTACAGTGAAGCTGAGCATTGAGTCGGCTAGGCCACTTATCATGATACAGAAAGAGGATGATAGCTACCGATGCTGTGGAGATTGTCAGACTACCAAAGTTGATCGCTATCCTTTTTCGAACTTGCATGTATTCTCTATCAAGCTAGCAAATAAAGCCCAATTTTTCTAAGGCCGACTTATTTGCCGCTTATCAACACATTAAAATGCATCCAGACGACATAAGAAAGACTACTATAACATCTTCATTTGGACTTCATGAACTACATGCCTTTTGGTTTTAAAATCACAGCAGCCAGTTTTCGACAATTTTGCCAATCTAGGCTGTTTCCGTTTATACAGACGACATACTCAATTTCAGTGAAAATGAACAATCCCACATGCAAGAAATAGATATTGTTTTCAATACCTTAATTAACAATAACATTAATGAAAAGTCCCAACAATTTCTAGGTTAGCAGTGCAAATGGTAGTTAACCAACAAAAAAATCCAAGATTTACAATCTTTTTCATCACCAACTGATTTTAAAGTTTACGTAGATATTTTAGGAATCATATACATTTTTATAGAAAATTAACACTGAGAGTGCTAGTGTTACCATTAACAGAAAAAATGAAAAATTCTACAAAAGGCTAGAAGCATTCAACCATGTTATCAAACCCTTACTGTTTCCCTTCATTAGCTCATCCCCAACCTAAATGTACCATATGTCATTCAATTACTGATGACAGTAAATAGTACATCAATTAATAAACACTAACCCCATTCCTATAGAATTTTTTCTTGAAAAGACTTTCACAAACACAGAAAAAATATTCAACATTAGATTAAAAGCCTTAATAAAAAAGACATTACATTGAAGGAGATTAAAGCCTTTTATCGAAAGACCTAAACAAGTTAACCAAACTAAGATCATATGAAATAGTTTTAAGTTGGAGACACATACCGCTACCGACGCAGTATAGAAAATAAGTAGAGAAAATAGCAGAGAAAATAATTAGCTTCAAAGATAGTCTCATCTGGTAGAACCATTTCATAGAAAAATCATAATTAATATTATTCTTTATTAATAAATGATTTTGAGGGGAAATTGTGTCGTGATAGAAACAATTAAATTATTGAAGCGCAACCAACCAGTATTACTAGACTATGTAGTAGTCTGAAACCAAAATAATTAATAATTAATCAAAGAAAAATTAAGAGTTAAGCAATAAAAATACTTTCAAATACAAATATGCAGGGTAATTAACAATAACAAAAGGTTAGATTTTAAAAAAATAATTAAATAAATATAGAATACTCCCAAGATGCACCAGAAAAGCGTTTTACCGCCAATTGAAACAAAAACACAAATTTGCTCTTTCTTCATTTTTCGATGGGCGAAAGAAACAGACGATCTGGACTGTTCTCCGATGCATCATATTGCCATCAATAGATAAGCAAAACTTTATTTTTTTATAAATATTCTACAGTCATTTCTCTAGGTGCATACTAAATCATTTTATGATTTTTGTCTATGCTTATTAAGTTGTATCTCGTACATAATTTTGTTTGTAATTTTATAATCCCGTTATGAGCTGATGATGTCAGTTTGACATAAAAATATGCATATAATAATTAGAAAAAGTCAACGTATCACCAAAAAAATCCACAACACTATAATTGAAAAATAAAAAGCAATATACATAATATGTTTCTCCAATTCGTCTTCTTTTAATGATTTGCGGGGACTGGAGAACCCTCGGACCACGCAAATTTCCTCTGTAGTTCCTCTATTTATGAACACTGGAGAACCCTCGGATCCCGCAAATTTCCTCTGTAGTTACTCTATTTATGAACACTGGAGAACCCTCGGACCCCGCAAATTACCGCCCTATCAGCCTTCTTCCAATCTTTGGCAAAATGTTCGAAGCCATTATCAACGCCGAGGTGGTTCAGCATCTCACATCCCACAGGCTTCTCTCGGACAAACAATATGGTTTCCGCTTCACCAGGTCTACTGCTGATATGCTAACGACCATCAGCGAGTATATATACCAGGCTCTCGACAAGAATGGTGAAGACCGAACCGTTGGTTTGGATATCTCTAAAGCGTTCGACAGTGTCTGGCATGCTGGCCTTCTACGTAAACTGCGGAGCTATGGTATAACTGGACATTTGTTTGACCTAATCCAGTCTTTCCTCTCTAACCGCACATTGAAGGTGGTATGAAACGGATATGTCTCCCAGAACTACCATACGAACGCGGGTGTCCCTCAAGGCTCTATCCTAGGTCCTACGCTCTTTCTGATCTACATTAATGATCTCCCCGATACCATAAGATCCCAAGTAGACATGTACGCCAATGACACCACAGTTTACTCTTGCCTCGAGCAAAAATCTGGTGTGGGCGACAAAGCGAACCTCGCTGCCGTGCTTGAAAAGGACCTCTAATCCGTAGTGGCCTGGGGTAGGAAATGTCTCGTAAATTTCAATTCTTCCAAAATGAAGCTGCTATCAATTAACCATCATAGACAATCGCACCTCCCTCCCATTAGCATGGACCAGCTTGCCTCCCAGAGAGTAAAACATTACACCTGCTTGGCCTCACACTCTCAGCGGAGCTCAAGTGGAATGACTATATCGAATTCATTGCTAAATCCGCTGCTATGAAAGTCGGTTCTCTGTGTAGGGCCCGGAAGTTTGTTTTTTTTTCGTCTGAATCTATCCTGCACATATATAAATCTACGATCCGACCGTGTATTGAATACTGCTGCCACATCTGGTCGGGTGCCTCTGCTATTCTCCTCGGGATTCTTGACAAAATACAACGGATAATCTGTAATGTGATCAATACCGACTTGGCAGACCGGCTGCAGTCACTCTCTCACCGGTGTGACGTGGCTTCCCTGTGCCTCTTCTATAAATACTTTCACGGCTTCTACTCCGATGAACTTAGATCACTGGTGCCCCCTAGGTACGAATTTGCACGAGATACTAGATTGGCAACTAGGTCCCACACTTTTACAGTGAAACCGATAAAATGTAACCGCAGTTTCTGCTCCAACAACTTCTTTTCTCGCACTTCCCGCCTGTGGAATTCCCTTCCACATACTTGCTTCCTCGACAGCTACAATCTCCAGGAGTTTAAATGTAAGGTCAATAGACACCTCCTAACACACTAACTCGCACCCATTCTCTCAAACACTCTTCCTATGTACATCCTTACCCGTCTATCACCCTCCTTCTGACATTTCCTATATATAATCACTCTCTCATCACCTGCCCCTATGTAACCCCCTGCGCAATAGTGGCAGTGGATTGCCTTGCTTGGGGTGAAATGATTTTAAAAAATACGTTCTGAAAATTGATTATACCATTATATATGGTTAAAAGGATTCTGTCAAGACAAATCTGTAGTGATTCCACGTTCTTGTGGGTGACAAATTATTTCTCACCCTACAACCAAACAAAACGCCACAGGCCTTTCTCTGTTTAATCTGTAATTTACTGAAAAGTGCTCAGACTAAGTATATTGCTTTGTTCCACCAGTTCCCATCTTCTTGGCTGAGACCTGTGACATTCTAGCAAACCACCCTCGTTCCCTTCGTATTCCATTAGTAATAAAAAGTAAGTTCCACTCAAGCAGCTTCTTTGCGCTGACCACTGCCCTGTGGAACAGACTCACAAGAGGATGTTTTCTCGATAAGTACAATTTTAACCTGTTCAAATCTAGAGTTAACCGTTATAGTTTCCACATATCCGCATAAACTTTGTCTCTTATCTTGTAATCTCCTACCTCGAGAGGCTCTCGCACCTTGTACAATGTGAACCGCACTGTAAAAAGATATATATTCCAATTTCAAATATAATAAAAAGCAAAGCTTGTGGTCACTAATTTAAAAGAAAAGAGAAAAAATAACTTTGAGGAGCACTTTCTATGGCCTGATGTAATAATGTTGCAAAGCAGGAAAACGGTTTAAAATCCTGTGGCTATGTCACTACATTTGTGATCAATTTGAATTTTAAAATCACCATTCTGTATAAAGGCAGTTATAACACAAATGTGTAAAAAAAAAAAAAAAAAAAAAACGAAACAAAAAAAAGAACAATGAAAATAAATATTTCAAGCAGTATGTTTCACAATTCACTTCACATGAGAGGAAAATAAATTTTTCATTACATTATTAGTTCCAAGTTACGAAGGCAGAGAGTCTGACAAGGTTGAGTTTGAGGAGGACTCTGGCTATTTACTTTTGAACTCCCCACAAAAGACGGGATATGTCACAAGGTCAGTTTTTAATGTCAGGGTTCGGTCTTTGGACTGTAACTGCGATGATAAAAACTAAAAAGCTCTCTGTCTTCGATCTGAGCTTGGCTCCATCAGCAGACAGAGACTCATCTGAGATGAAAAGACACGCTTAGTGCCCGATCCCGCGTACGCGGAGCGAGACAAATATTGACCTTTGGCTTTGATCTCCCGTATACGGAAGCTAGGCAAATTCTGACCATTGGTCCTAGTGTTCGTGATCGGATTCCACACGTAATGTCCGATATTGTGTCATTTCTCATCTCAGTGCGGGGACTCAGAGTAAATACCCAGAGTTCTGCATGAATTCCAGCTTGTCTACAAGAAAAAATAGAGAAGAATCCGATCCCGGTTATACGGGGTCTTGAAATCTTTATCCTGTGTGTACGCACTTTGGAATTCCCACGTTAAAAACAGACTCTGTGTCACATCCAACCTCAGTAGGGAGGATTTAACTAAATACCCAGAGTTCTGTCGGACGCCCTGTCTTCGATGAGGCTGTGTCTGCGGACAGAGTCTCAGCTAGGGAAAAATATACAAGATCCGATCCTTCATATTTGGGGTCTGGATAATTTTTGTCCCGAGCGTACGCGCTCGGAGATTTCAAGGCTAAAAACTGACCTTGTGTCTCATCCAATCTCAGTGGGGAAAATTTGGGTTTGGTCGGAGAGGAATTCAGACTAGGCTATGTCTACAGACAGAGGCACGGCTGGTGAAAAATAGACAAGAACCCGATCCCGAATATGCTGGGTACGATTTTGGCCGAGTTTGTGCGCTCGGAAAACCCACGTGAAGAACTGATCTTGTCTCGCATCCTGCCTCAGTTGGTACGACTTGGGTAAATACCCAGAATTCCGTGAGAGCTAGAAATTGTTAGTCAAACTCTCTGTCATCGGGCCGAGTACGACTCAGAGATTCAAAGGGAAAAAATAGACAATGCAATTTTCCAGGTCCCGCGGTTGCGGGTGCTGGGTAAATTTTGACCCTTGCTTCGAGTGTACACACTCGAGATCCTCACGTTAATCCCGATTTTGTCTCGGTGGGGAGACTTTCGGTAAATATCCAGAGTTCTGAGAGAATTCTGACAGAGTGTTCAATAGTCGAGACATTATAACACATCACTCAATAAATCCCAGGCCTAATTAATAAAACAACAACTTTAAGGTAAAATTCGACTTTATTCATCAACATAGTCTCCTCCTAGGATGATACACTGATTCCAACGCTTCTCTAACAATTCTATGTTTTATTTTTTATTTTTTAATTTATTTATTTTTTTATTTTTTGTAGAACGTTTTGTCTTTGGTCTCGAAATATGTTACCGATATCACTTCTTTATTGGAGTCAAATCTCTTTTCACGGTGCATTCTTTTGCGGTCTGCAAACATCCAGTAATCTCTGGTGGTCCAATCTGGAGAATAGGGTGGATACAGAAGCAGTTCAAAATGCAATTCATTTAGTTTTGCCACCGTTGCGATCGACTTGTGACACGGTGCGTAGTCTTGGTGAAAAATCACTTTTTTCTTCTTCATTTGTGGCCGTTTTTTGGCGATTTCTTCCATCAAACGCACTAATAACGCTATATAATAATCGCTATTGATGGTTTGTCCTTTCTCAATGTAATCAATGAACAAAATACCTTGCGCATACCAAATTACTGAATCCAAAACCTTGCCTGCTGATATTTGCGTCTTCGGTCGCTTTGGACGGCTTTCATCTGCTGCTGTCTACTCAGCTGACTGTTAGTTTGACTCCAGAGTAACGTGGCGGATCCATGTTTCATCCATTGTCACATATTTACGCAAAAACTACTTCTTCTTGGGTGAAAAAGTTGCAAACAACGCTCTGAATCGTCGGCACGTTGCTGTTTTTGATCGACTGTGAGCAAACGCGGCACCCACTTTAAACACAGCTTTCTCATTGACAAATGTTTATGCAAAATTGTGAATACACTGCCTTTTGATATGTTCAATTCCTCTGCTATTTTACGCAACTTCAATTTACGATCGGCCAAAACATGTTTTTTTTTTTTTTTGCTTTTTTATTTTTGGTGTTTTACAGGACAACTGCCGATTTTAGGCGACCTGAGCTTTCAGCATCATTTGTGTCTGTGCGACCGCGTTAAAATCAGCATACCACCTCTTAACTGTTGTTTCTGATGGAGCAGAGCCCGAATAACACCTAATAAGCCATTGCTTTGCTTCAACAGTATATTTTTCCATTAGAAATCAATACTTTATCAACACATGAAATTCAGATTTTTCTATTGTTTTGAAAATTTACAACAGTAGATTCACTTAAATGACTGTAATTTTTAATCTAATAATCCGATTGGGCTTAAATTTTGTCAGGTGCCATTTGAAGGTTTGTACTTCATAGAAATTATATAGATTTTTTATTAGTGGCGCCATCTATGTGTCAGGTCCGGGACTTATTGAGTGATGTGTTATAACTGTTAGTAGCGAGTTATAATAGAAATATGCTTAAAAACAATTATCAATCTGACAACAATGAAAAACATGATAGAAAATGTACAGGGGAAAAGTAGCAGAATCAACTTTGTACACACATACACACACAGACACAGACAGACACACACATAGGCATATGTGTGTGTGTATAGACGAAGGATGATTCTTCCAATCTTCCTCACACGCATTCTGTCTGTGTCTCTCTCTCGTTCTCTCTCTCTCTCTCTCTTTCTCTCTCTCTCTCTCTCACACACACACACACATATATGTGTGTGTATTTTTGTGTATGTGGAAGATTGTAAGAATCAGCCATTATGTGTGTGTGTATACAACGAAAATATTTTTATAAATTTTTTTTTTCTTACATTTACTAGCTTTTGGTCGAAGTTTTAATATTAATTGAACAATGTCTTCTGAGAATATTTGGATTTATATAAGCCATGCTTTTTTATGAATTAATAAGGGTGTGTCTGGTGGCATGCATTTTATCAATTTGCCGTTTTTTTTTAGTATCCTTTCAATAAGCGTCAGTCGCTATGTTGTTTGTTTTTTCTTTTTTATATCTCGCGTCAGCTTGTGGAATTAGAGTTATTTTTAGTTTTATTCTTAGATGTTATATATATATATATATATATATATATATATCATAATCCAGAACATGTCCAAACTACAATCTACTACAAAAGTGTACATTTTGTTTCGACATTGAAAAACAAAGTCTCATCAATCGATGTACATGTTCTGATGTATAATTTATAATAAATATTAATTGCTCTATTTCTATATTGAGCACTGTTTTAAATTAATGTTTTGAACGTTGTAAATATTTTCTTCGTTTCCTATTCATTCATATATATATATATATATATATATATGGAAATTAACGAAGATTAACGTAATGGTCTTTAAACAACCGACAATTTGAAATGATTTGTTTGAACATTATTTTTTTATCGATACTCGTATTTAAGTAGATATTTTGTTTATAATCAAACAGTATTATATATTTATTTCTACCGGCCTGATTATTTACGATAAATTTTTGTTACGAAAATGTGTGCCATTTGGCAGGATTCAAACCTGCGACCCCTATCCATCTAGGCTTGATTTGACTTCGTTTAGACTGTTGGTCATTTGTGGTCGAGAGGTGCCAGATCAATTGGTGGCTTCCCCTACATGGAGCGGGGTTTGGGAGAGATACCAAGAGAAAAATATTGAGAGCAACAAGAGACTGGGCCAAGTGAAAGTCCATCATCGCCTACGTCCTGAAGGGACACGGCACATGAAAAAGAAGATTACGTGACAGCAGGTCTTTTCTAGCATTCAGTCTGAAATCTTTTGTTACGTCTCTCTTTACTTATTTTTGTTATGAATTGGTTTTTAATATGTCCGTTTTTATCCCATTTAATAATATTGTTTGTCTGGATGGTTTGGATTTCTAGTTTCTCTAGCCTCTTGAAAAGTTCTTGGTCACTTTTCAAAAAGCTCAGGTAATGATGTGCGTTGTGGTGCAGTGGATATCGGCTCGGAACGAGAAATCGGTGAGCCGAGTTCGAATTCCAGTTGAATTTATTATATTCACTTACGCGCAAATACCGTTAGGAAAGGTATTAATCCGTCTCTTCCTTCCAGTTATGGGTTAAATAACAGGATAGGTTGGGTTCTATGGCCTTGGCTGGCAACCAGTCTACCGCAGAAAGCAATGGCAACCTACTGCGAGATAATCTTCTGCCCTGTCAGTCATGTCTCTTTCGAGACATGATCGCCCAAGCGTATTTCACGTATGGCACTTAACTGACTGACTGAATGATGGCTACAACAGTCAGATTCATGTTCGATTACTTTTTCACTTATCTGGCGAAGTCTTTCTGTTTCATATTAATTTTTATTATAAAAAATAAAACATAAGTGTTTTAAAAAGGATTAATTATAACACCATATCCTTCGTGTCGAATGACATTGATTGTAATTCGATCCCTTTCAACCTTTATCACTCTCTTTAACCGTGAACCAGAGAGAAATCTCCAATACGAAACTTTGCATATCACTTTTGATTTGTTTGATTATTCTCAACAACTTCCCAATAAACGGAACATATCGAATTTTGCTGGTGATTCGTATTTCCCTCTTCATAAAAAAACACAAAATTAAAGAATATACAGCAATTTTGACGATATTATAACAAATGCATTCTTACATGACAGCATGAAATCAAGAGCGATCTGAATGAAGTTAGTTTAAATTATACTCTCCTAATGCCATATGACAATAAAAATAGAAGTGTTTAAATTGCCCTAATAACTCAGGGAACTTTATTCAACCGTAAATATTATAGGTGATTATTGCAGATATATGATTGGATTAGAATGAGTATTGAGTAGATCCAGGCTGCCGACAGAAGAAATAAAATATATGCTATAAGTTAAAATTAAAATTCTGGCTTTACCTTCAACATTAGGAATGTTATTACATACAATAGTTATATAAACGGTGAAAATTCAAATGTCATCGTCTGTTTAATACATTTCCTATTTTATTTCTATTTTTTAATTACTCTTTTCCGCATTTGTTTTCTGTTCAGCTGATAATATGATAGCGAACGACGTTTTATAATTCATTTTTCTAGAAGAAATTTCAATTTACTATTATTTCTTATTCCTTATCGGAGAATTTTAGATGTTGTATTAATTTTTTAGTTGGCTTATTTATATTTTAAGATTTCATTTTGTAAACTTTAAATTTACTTTAGTATGAAAAAAAGGAACAACAAAAATAAAGACAAAAAAAAAAAACAAAGGGGAGAATCTAGAAGTTTCTTTTAAATTCACTGGATATCATTGGCAACAAAGACATTCATCAATGTCAATGGAGCATCAAACGTTTTAATCAATACTACCTATGTAATTTCATATTGGTTCGGTGCATATATCGATCATTTGTTTGTGCAGATCCAACGTTAGGTTTGCGGGGAAAATATCGTGTATTGTAATTTCCAAACACTTTACTGCAGTTAGCTGATATGACGATGTCAAAAACGCACATTCAAAGGAAAGAACATTAGCAATGAAATCGTTGCGTGCGCGTACACACACATACACACACACACACATACACACAAAAATCAACTAAGCAAACACATAAGCAACAATGCAAAAACAACAAAAATCAGATGAATAACAAATGAAATGAACAGATGTTAAATTTTTTAAAAGTTAAATATTGTAATCATAAAAAGAATTGAGTGCTTTGATAAATTCATGCAAAATATGTAAACTAAAAAAGATATTAAGCTTTTGAAATAAATATCAACGGCAAATTAATACACATAATTCAAATATAAACGGTTTACATGTGCCCCATATGTACACATACATACAAATGTATGACTATCTCTCTCTTTCTCTCTAAACAAATGCACACACATACACACTCACTCACACATGCACACACACACACACACACACAAGTGGACTGAAAAGATCATAGACTGACTATGAAGATGTGGTGTGAAAGCAGTGAAATGTTGCATGAATTAATTTCAACTCTTATTAATTATAACTGCAATGTTTATTTGCAGGTAGACTGAGATCTGACTGTTCTTTGAACGGATATCATTTAGTTTTCATTCATGTGCAGCAAGAATGGAAAAATGATTTAATTACATAAAGTTGTCAGAAAAGAACAAATTATTAATATCATTTTTTTAATAATTCAATTTTAAGTCACAAATTGGCAAAATCTCTTTCGTAACCGGCAAAATATAAAGATTTAAGTTATTTTACAATTTTTTATTTTTTCCCTCATCTTTAAAATCTTTATTTGACTGATGGATGTGTGTTGTTCTGATTTCTTTTACTGTTATGATTGCTGGTCATCGTAGATAGATTTTCAGAAATCTCTAGTGAATGATGTAGTTCTTGAAAATAGACCGTTCTAAATGTCTGAAGTTTATTGAATGCAACTACACTGAAAACTACAGCGATTAAAATATCAGAAAGATAACAATGATGAAGAAGCCAGTAATAATAATTATTATATAATATTGACAGCACTCAGTGCTGTCAATATTATATGAAAATAGAAATTACTTAAAATTCCGATCGCTGAATTTGCAAAGCGCCCCACTAAAAAAAATCGCTTGAAAGTTTTACAAATAGGAACTTTGTGTAAAGGGAGTCACGTGGAAATCACTTAGATAAACCATTCTTGAAGTTTTACTTTGGTCAGATAATATTATCAGATAGCAAACTGCTATTGAAATGTTGCCATTCACAAGTATGTGCGTTGTGGTACAGTGGATATCGGCTCGGAACGAGAAACCGGGGAGCCGAGTTCGAATTCTAGCTGAATCCATTGTATTCACTTACGCGCAAATACCCTTAGGAAAGGTATTAATCCGTCTCTTTCTTCCAGTTATGGGTTAAATAGCAGGACAGATTGGGTTCTATAGCCTTGGTCGGCAACCAGTCTACCACAGAAAGCTAATGGCAACCTACTGCGGGATAATCTTCTGTCCAGTCAGTCATGTCTCTTTCGAGACATGATCGCCCAAGCGTGTATCATGTATGGCACCTGACTGACTGACTATTTATAGGATATGAAATCTCTTTGTTGGGACTGTAATTTTTGACAAAGAAATGTTAATATTAGTTAATGTTCAGTAGCTTAAACAGCTTCTTCCTGCAAACCACTGCCTTGTGGAACAGACGCTTTAGAAGAGATTCCCCGCACCACTACAATCTTAACCTGTTTAAGTCTAGAGTCAACTGTTATATTCTCCTTCTATCCATATAAAAATACCCCTTAACGTACTCCTCTACCTTGGGTGGTTCTCGAACCTTCTACATGGTGAATCTTACTGTAAAAATCTGATTATACTGTTCTGAAATAAATTTTGCGAAGACCAGAAGTAACTTCAAATCTTTGCATACGATTGATAAACTGAATAAATGGTCATCAGCAAAAAGAAGAACGCAAAAAGAGAAACTAAAATAAATCAAGAAATTTAAATACCTGGGAAGCATTCTGACAGATGATGCGAAAACGAATTGGCCTGATGGCCAAGGACGCATTTCAAAAGCTAACCAAAGTAATGAGAAACAGGAAAAGAGTGCTAGACTGATATGTGATATCTGTCCTTCTGTATGGTAACGGATGTTGGATGATCTCCTCAAGTATGAAGGAGAGGCTCAAGGTAGTAGAAATGTGGTTCTACAGAAGGGTGCTGAGGATACGATGGACCGAGCAGATGAGCAATGACGAGTTGCTGGAGAAAATGAAAACCAAAAAACTCATAATTAACATCAGGAAGAGACAGCTGAGGTTCCTGCGACACGTAATGAGGAAAAAGGCTTGGAGAGTCCAATATCCACAGAATGAAAGAGAGACAGGGGAAAGCAGCGTGAGACATATTTGATAGATTTGAGAAAACAGACGTCGGAGTAGGGTTTGGGAGAGATGCCAAGAGGAAAAATATTGAGAGCGACAAGAAACTGAGAGCCAAGTGGAAGTCCTTGATCGTTTGCATCCTGAAGAGATACGGCGCATGAAGAAGAAAAAGAAGAAGAAGAATCTTGTATATCTAACAAAGTTTTTGAAAGTTGTTTTTATTGATTTTTCATACACAGCCACGCATCTTTTAAAATTAACAAAATTTAACTATGAATTATCAGTCTGTTACACAACCTCCAATAAAGTTTATTAGTTTATAGTTGCTTAAACTCTGCCTGAATCAAAATCATATATAAGTTGTTTAAATTTGGTATATAATGCATTTTCAAAGTGAATTCTTAACGAGAGTTTCTTTTCAATTTTATTGACACTTTGCTTAAACCAACACTCATGTTGTATATTCTCCTATTAATCATAAAACAATAAAATTAATGATAAAACAATAAAGATGGAATATAAAGAAAAGCTTTCAACAAAATCTGATCTCGTCTGCAGTATCTTTGGGACTTTGTCTGAACTGGAAAGCATCTTACTTTTACATAAATTTGTATACTCTCAAATTTTACTTGAAGTTGAAGTACCTGCTAATAAAATTCAGGGTGTACGAATATCATGATGTCGTCAACGATAAATTACAGAAACTAAAAGAGAAAAAGTTTAGTACATGAAAGTCGCATCGGTAAATATCTACGAGGTGTGTCATAAATGAAACAGGGCTGAAGTCACAGGAAAGTTATATCAAATCCAAAATACAAACTACAAGTTTTCCTCTTCTAAATTATCCCCCTCTTGTCTAATGCGCTTTACCACCCTTCGGCGCCATGACTCCATGCACTCCTAGAAGAATTCTCCGGGGGTTTTCCGCAGCTCTTTTGTCACAGACCTCTTGATGGCTTTTACGTCTGGAAAATAAGTCCCACTCATGATCCTTTTGTACTTGGAGAAAAGGAAAAAAATCATACGAAGTCAGGTCGGATGAGTAGTGAGGTTGCTTCAGTACTGCAATATTCGTTTGTGACTTCAGTCTTATTTCTTTTCTGACACACATCATAGATATTCATCGATGAGACCTTTATGTACTAAAGTGTTTCTTTATCTACTTCTGTAGTTTATCTTTTCTCGCCATATTATACTTATAAACGCTGAATTTTATGGCACGTACCTTTAACTCAAAGAAAAGTTGACAGTATGCAAATCTATTTCTCCCTTTCAGAAAAGATCACAAATACTACAAACGAGATCAAATGTAACCGGGAGCTCTTTTTTTATATCTCATCTTTATGATTTAATTAATAATTCGAGAATATAAAAGGACGTGAGCGTTCAAATAAATGAAGTATTCAGTCGGTTAAGTGCTATACGTGATACACGCTTGGGCGATCATGTCTCGAAAGAGACATGACTGACTGGGCAGACGATTATCCCGCAGTAGGCTGCCATTACTTTCTACGGTATACTGGTTGCCAGCCAAGGCTAAAGAACCCAATCTGTCCTGTTATTTAACCCATAACTAGAGGGAAGATGACGGATTAATACCTTTCCTAAGGGTATTTGCGCGTAAGTGAATATAAGGAATTCAACTGGAATTCGAACTCGGCTCCCCGATTTCTCGTTCCGAGCCGATAACCACTGCACCACAAATAAGTATTAATAAAACCAAAAGGAAAACCTCGTTAATAATCAACACTGAAAATGATCTATGTACCAGATTTTTATTGTTGTATGATGCCTTATATGCTGTTATATTTTGAATGTAACCTTTTCTTAAGTCATTTGATAACTCCAAGTATATTTTTGCTCCACTGATTAATATTGTTATTTTGGAAAAATTGTTTCTTTTTATTAGCATTAAATTTTTATAAAATATCAGTTTTCATTTACTCGCCAGTAAATTTTTGTGTAAAAATATTTTAAATCAAACGTTATAGTCTATAAATTTAGTTAAGTGCCAAACGGGATACATTCTTCGGCGATCATGTCTCCAAAGAGACATGACTGACTAGGCAGAAGATTTTTCTGTAGTAGGTTACCATTGCTTTCTGAGGTAGAACCCAATCTGTCCTGCTATTTAACTCATAGCTGAAGGGCGAAGAATGGATTGATATTGTTCTTAATGATATTTTCGCGTAAGGGAACACAACAAATTCAACTGGAATTCGAACTCGGCTCTCTGATTTCGCGTTCCGACCTGATATCCACCGCACCACAACGAACAATCAATATTGGCATGAATAAGAAATGCTTTAATTGGAAAGTTTTACGATATTCATTCTAATTTATTATTAAACACTAAGAGGTTTTCGTGTTAAGATTTCTTGTAGAAATTAGCATGTGTTTAACATTTAGTGAAAATTTTGCATGTGTTTAACATTTAGTAAAATTTCGAAAACTCATGCTTCAGATTCGATTTCTTAAGTCCATAAATATCGCGTCTTGTACAAGACTTGATGGCTCCAGTAAATCGAAATTGGAAGTTTACAACCTATACTTTTATTATAAAGATCAAAATTGGATTTTAAAATGTTTGACGTAGATTAGGTTTTGTAGACATATCTTTGTTTACTTTATATTCTTTTTACAAAGTAGGCGTGCTCTGAATGTGGTGGCCGCATATTTGAACGCACCTATTTGACAAACAAAACACCCAACACCGTCTTCCTTTCAGAATGCGTAGATTTATTTTTTATCTCCTGCACTGAGTAAATCTTTTAAGTGTACATTCACACACACACACACACACACACACACACACACACACACACACACACACACACAGAGAGAGAGAGAGAGAGAGAGAGAGAGAGAGAGAGACAGACAGACAGACAGACAGACAGACAGACAGACAGAGCGGTATCTTCACTAAATCACTGAAAAACAGCATAGTAGGAAGAAAAAAGGTCTCAAACTTAATAAAAACGAACTTTTTACATCATAATGTTTATGTTATTATTAAGAGGAAAGATCAAAGCATTTTTTAATTATTTGAAAAAAATTTAATCCTTTCTAACACGTTCCAAATTTTAGTAAAAATCTTGTTCGTATTTTCGTTAGCGGGGAGCCAAATGGTTACCAGAGTTGACAATGGAAAAAGTAGTATTACATAACTCAGTTTTGTCCGGTAAAAACTTTTTCGTTACACCCAATGGTGTGTAGGGCCGCGTTTTTGCTGTTTCCGTAACAAACTGTTTTTTATGGGGCAGGGTTGTTAACCCTGCGCCCAACCCCCAAACCTGAAGGAAGGTGATTTTCTAAGCATAGCTTAGACGTGACACACGACCAAAAGTAGGGGGTACCTAGTGAGGATCGAACTCACTTATAATGGTTCTAGCGAGACGAGCTTGCTAACCAGTACACCACGCCAAAGTGGCTCAGTTTATTCCGGTGAGAAACATTCATTTTCTTGCAAAAATCAAATAATTTTTGAATTTTAATAAAATTTTCAGAGCTTATTCATGAATGAATGAAATTATTTTTGAAATCATTATTTTTATTATTAAAAAATCTTGATAAAAATATTCTTATTTCTTTATCTGTTACCACCTTCCACATAAATTAATGAAATTTTAAGAAATTAAATTCTGTATGCAAAATGTGTTTTATTAGTTAAACGCAGTACTAATTAGGGAATGTAAATCATGTATTATTTTTTCAACCATTTTGTCCCTTTTACCGAAGATCTGCTCGGAAATAAACAAAATAAACTAAAAAACGCAATAAAACTGTGACATTATTTAATTAGATAAGCTTTTCATTGCTTTAATAAAATATATAAATGAAGGACATTATAGTCTGAAGAAAAATATTTTCGATTAATAACGAAATTTTAAAGAAATTGTTTTAATTTTTTAAATTATAACAATTTATAAAGTTTCAAAAATATTTTAAAAGTACTTCAAAGACTTGTAGACATTAGGTTGGTAAATTATTAAGTGCAGATTATATCTACTGATCGAAAATTGAAAAGTTTAACACTCATCATCTAGCCATCGTATTTTTAAAATGATTTTTATTTTTTGTCTATTTGAAGTTTTTTTTATTTTGTATGGTAATTTCTATGTGTACATTAAAAGGTCATGTGTTTCACGGTTTTTTTTCCACTTACAGGAAAAAATTGTACAATTATGTCACTTATGATCACTATACACTTATCTCGCATTTGTTGAGCTGTCATCACATTTCAAATACAGAGGAAAAATCAGAAAGTTCAACTCTGTGTTTTAGAAATAGTTTTATTCTAAATTCCATGCTATAAATAAGTAATGCTTGTGTAAATCAGATTAATTTCACATTAAATGTTCTAATTTTCCAAAAATAATATGTCACAGATGTATATTTTATTTTTGCAAGATTTTTAAAACAGAGAATTAACTGTTGTTAACAAATGTGCCGATCGCTAAAAATGGTCGAAAAGTTGAAAAATTAAAACAAATCTAAAAATTGTATATTCCAATCAATAAACTTTCTGTTTGAGCTACACCAGAATATTTTGCTTTCTGGAAATAGTAAATTTAATCATTTAGCTTTTAATTAAAGCTAAAATAAAAGTTTCAAGAAAACTTTTTTATTTTTAAAAATTCAGTTTAAAACTTATCGAAAATGAGTGAAGGTACCTGCACATATATATATTTATCAAGCGGATATCGAGTATTTTATAAACAGAATTTCGACTTACACTAACTCAGTATGCAACTTAGTACGCAAGATAAAACCTCATTTATTTAGTTTGTAAAATTTCTAAAGAAGTGAAAGTGTTTTAAAGGTAGTCCATTTAAAAACATGAACAGTGTATTATTAAATAATACCATGTCTACTGCGTCCAAAAAAATTCGAATTATTTTTGCGCAACGCACTAAGAGAAACTCATGTGCCTATTTTTGCTTTTTCTCTGTCCTATTGCTAGATATCTAGAAAAATTACTCATCACTCATATGCTACAATAAGTTATGAAATAGTGAGTACTTGGAAAACCTAGCCTCCAATAATTACTTTAAAAAGTATTTACGCTCACTGTCAACTTTGAGCGAATAAAACGAACATCTACCACGTGTTTATGGTCAATAAGTTCATCTACCAGGCCAATTCTCTTGGGCAATGATATCGATGCTCACTAAGCACTTCTCTAATGTGTTAATGTGGTAATATAAGTTCAGATTAGTAAAGGTTTTATTCTTGGTTGGCTCTTACCCTAACTATCTTATCCACTGTGGTAGTCGCGGCCAGTATATTTCTCCTAATGTTGAGAATGCCATAGAATCAAAAGATTCAATTAATAAAAATAAATAAAACTGTAATAATCAAATATAAGGAAAAATAGATGGGCTGCAAGAACTGGTTGAAATTTTAACATTGGTAAACGATGCAAGGATTGAAAACGTGAGCAACGATGGGGTGTTGGAGAGGATACAAACGAGAAGAAAACTCATACTTAACATCAAGAAGAGAAAGCTGAGGTTTCTGTGACACGTTGGTTTTAAATCCTCAAAAGGTTGTATTAAAAAAGTGGAACATTTTATCGCATTATTTTTTTTTAATCATTTCACCCCGAGCAAGGCGTAAATGCCACTGATGTGCGGGGGGGCTACATAACTGAAAGAAAATTAATTAGAGGAGGGAGAAGAGGATTACAAACCAATTAGAAAGAAGCAATAGAAAGATGAAAATGCAGGTGTAATGACAGTTGCAAGGGGGGAGAGAAAGGGAAGGATATACGGGGTGGGGGAAGGGCTAGAGTCAAGTGGTTAGTAGATGAGTATTGACATTGCATTTAAATTTCTGGAGGTTGTAGCCGTCAGGAAAGCAAGAATATGGCAGCGAGTTCCACAGGCGGGAAGTGCGAGAGAAGAAGCTGCAGGAGTAGAATTGTCGTCTGCATTTGGCTAACCTAACTGTGAATGGGTGGGGAAGTGGCTGTAGTCAAGCCGCCAAGTCAGCACCTATCACGTTACTAACTCTCCTTTGGAGCCTGTCGAGAACACTGAGGTGAGCGGCAGGGGCGCCTGACCATAAATGGCAGCAGTACTCCATGCAGGGTCGAATGGTAGACTTGTATATATGCAGGATGGATTCAGGCGGAAAGAACATCCTGGATCGACACAGTGACCCAACCTTCTTAGCAGTGGATTTAGCTATGGATTCGATGAATTTAAATGTTTCTGCGGGTACAGGCAAGCACAAAACAAGAAAAATTAAAGAAAATTTGCACATATATTTAAGGGGGGCGCCAAGAAAAATAAGAGAAAATCTGTGAATCCAATACTGAAAGATCCGAACGAAATCTTAAAAGAAGAAAATTAATCTTAAATCTTTTTTAGAGCGTAAATGAAAGAGAATGGGTGATATTTACAATTAGTTTTTGATGCTCTATATTCACAATGGAAATCCGCGGTTCCATCATGGAAAGATTAGAAACAGTAGGAAAAATGTACTGCTTGTAAAGTATTAAGAAACAGGACAATTTCGCTAGAAACAAAGAGGAGAGTACTGGATTGCTATGTGATGTAGGTTCTTCAATATGGCAGTGAATGCTAGACAATATCTTCAAAGATGAAGGAAAAGCTTGAAGCAGCTGAAATGTGGTTCTACAAAAGGATGCTGCGGATATCATAGACCGAGCATGTGAGCAATGATGAGGTTTTCGAGAGGATGGAGACGAAAAGGAAATTAATACTGAGCATCAGGAAGAGACAACTAAAGTTCATGGGACATGCAATGAGGAAGGAGAGCTTGGAGAACCTGACACTCACAGTCCAGACAGAAGGAAAAAGAGAAAGAGAAAGGTAGCGGATAACATATTTGAAGGACCTGATCAGGTGGATGACTGAACGAGGGTTGCATGGTGAGATGTGGAAAGGCATGATCGCCAACGTCCTGAAAGGACATGGCACATAAAAGAAGAAGAAATATTATAAATCGCAAGAATTCTGCTGCCTGGCAAATCTTAGCTACTAATTGAGCTTCAATATATACCACAGACGCTTATGGAAAACACGCAAATACTTTAATCATAAAACATGCATATATATATATATATATATATATATATATATGTGTGTGTGTGTGTGTGTGTGTGTGTGTATGTATGTATGTATATATATATGTGTGTGGGTGTGTATGTGTGTGTGTGTGTATATCCTAATGTTTTAATTATGATTGTGCACAAAAATTTATTTAAAGCATTAGATCAATTGTTGCATTTTCTATTGATTAGAAAAGAAATAATAAATGTTCATTTAATCGGAATGAATCACTCTGCTTTCATACAGGACATCTGTTGTAGGGTGGAGATGTCAATTGATTTGTCTAAAAAGTAAAAGTATACAGAAGACATCACGTTGATTTTTTAGTGCTTTTGTTTTCTCCGTAAAACCCACACACCCTATACAAAACATCAATTGAGACGATAGAAAGCAACCAAATCTTGTCTCACAAGAAAGAGTCTTTATTGAAGATATCGATTTCTGCTTTAATGACGTTTTCTGATTGAATATTTCTTGTGCTTTTATGTGTTTATTTGCATAAAAGAAATATCATTTTGTGACTGGGGATTGGTAAAGTAGGAACGGTCCTTTAAAAACATGGATTCAATTAATTTGCTGCTGCATGACCCTGCACTGCAGCGTAAACTTTATTAAGCTCAGTCATATCTTGCACAAAGACAACAATTTTTAGAACAATATTTCCAACTAGCATGAAACTAAAGTGCAAACACTTCTATAATTCATGTTATCATTAGCTTAGTTTAAATTAAAAAAGCTACTCAAATCAATATTTTTCTCGGTAATCAAATGTAATTAAGAAGCAACGAGTAAACCTTATTTGTGTTTCTTCACATTATTCTCAAAAGTCATAACTGAGTATCGACATATGGAAAGAATCTACTGCGCTTTTAATTTGCTCATCAGATATTACTTACATTCCAGATTCTCGGAATTACTTTTACATTGTAAAATTTATTTTTTACTGTATGAAGTTTTGATGAAGAGAGAATCAGAATAAGAAGTTAACACATATGTTGTTTCAAAAAACCGGTCGTTTCTTTTGGTGGGGGTGGGAGCGGGAGCGGTGTGGTCTCAGAGACTAGCAAAGTAGGTGTGACCACTGCCGGGTAGAGATTTCTTTTGGTGGGGTTGGTGGCGGTGTGATCTCAGAGAACAGCAAAGTAGGTGTGAGCCCTGCCAGGTAGAGACTTCTTTTGGTGGGTGAGGGGCGGTGTGGTCTCAGAGACCAGCAAAGTAGGTGTAATAGCTGTCGAGTAAAACTTCTTTTGGTGGGGGTCGGGGGGGTTTTGTCTCAGAGACCAGCAAAGTAGGTGTGACCACTGCCGGGTAAAGACTTCTTTTGGTGGGAGTGGGGCCGGTGTGGTCTCAGAGACCAGCAAAGTAGGTGTGACCACTGCCGGGTAGAGATTTCTTTTGGTGGGGTTGGTGGCGGTGTGATCTCAGAGAACAGCAAAGTAGGCGTGAGCCCTGCCAGGTAGAGATTTCTTTTGGTGGGTGAGGGGCGGTGTGGTCTCAGAGACCAGCAAAGTAGGTGTAATAGCTGTCGAGTAAAACTTCTTTTGGTGGGGGTCGGGGGGTTTTGTCTCAGAAACCAGCAAAGTAGGTGTGACCACTGCCGAATAAAGACTTCTTTTGGTGAGTGGTGGGGCGGTGTGGTCTCAGAGACCAGCAAAGTAGGTGTGACTACTGCCGGGTAGAGATTTCTTTTGGTGGGGAATGGGGGGGCAGTGTGATCTCAGAGACCAGCAAAATAGGTGTGACCGCTGCCGTGTAGAGACTTGCACCTCAATCCCACTATTATTAGAATTCGTAAGCAGAGTAGAAAGAACTGGATTTGAGCCCAAAATTTTTTACATGGATTTGACAAATTTAGAAAAAATATTGCAAGAGTTAAAACAATGTTTTGGTTGAAAACCAAAGTACAATAGTTTTCAGTCCTTTGCAATAACTTTTAATGTCGTAAACTTTTGAGAATGTTGAGGAAAGATTAAAGGATAAGGCCAAAAGAATGACACATTTGAAATGAATCTTCGCTCACAACTGTTCTATTAGTGCTTGATTCAGACAACTTATGGTTTTTAACAAATCAGTGTTCAAGGAATTTTAAAGTCTATTTTTGATATAAAAAACGATAATCATTAGCGAATTTTGCTACGAACAAGACGCTCCTTTGCTCACTGGGTTTGAATAATCCGTGGAATTCTAAGCTTTTCAAAATTCAAAATCCAAACTTTTGTACTCGTACCAAACATTTATTTCGGCTTTACTTATTAAATGACACAAAAAAGCTTTCTTAATCATTTGAATACTTACCATCGAGTAATTTCCATGTTTCAAGAATAGATTGATGAAAATTCATTTTAAATATGATTGTCACGCAGTACGCAATCTCACACTATGTCGTCTCACTGCATAATTCCATTGGAGTGTTCATATTTTCTGCTTGGTTGCAAATATCAAAGCTGCACAACTGGTTCTCGATATATTCAAAATAGTAGAAAAAAATTCAGAAAGACTTAATATATATGGTGTAGCATCGACTCCACAACAAATAGGTTGTTCATTTAAATAACGACAATAAAGTTATTGTTATTTTCTTTTTCTGTCCATTCCTACTATTTTTTAATTACATTATTTTCACGTCTTCACTTGCGTCTGTAAGTCTTCTACTTGGTAATTTCAGGATTCTCCCATTGTTCATTGTATCAGCTACAGCATTTAATAATATGGTATATTTTTTCGAAGCAAATACTGGTAAATAGGTACTTTCAATCATTTTTGATACCTAGATTTGAATTGAATTTTTAAAAATGAAAAGGGTTTCTTGAAGTTTTAATTTTAGCTTTAATCAAAAACCTAGATATTAATTTACTAATTCCAGTAAGCAAAATATTCTGGTGTGTTTCAAACCGAAATTATATTGATTAGAATATAAAATTATTTTGATTTGAAAAAAATTCAATTTTTCGGCCATTTTTCATTTTTTTTTTTTTGCAAACAGTAGACTATTCTCGGTTTTAAAAAAATTTGCAAAAATAAAATATACCTCACTGAAACATTATTTTATCAAAATTAGCAAATTTAAACTTACCTTATTTTGATTTGCAGCAAGTATTACTTGCTTACTGTCTGAAATGTACGATAAAGGTGGTTCTTAATCACGATAGTCCTCTTATAAGAGTCATCTGAGGTGACGAATGATTTAATGAGAAGCAGAAGCCGTCAAAACAGATATGACACAATTGTATGGAAACGTAATCAAACGTTTCTTTAGTAAAATTAAAAATTTAACATTTTCAGCAATTATATAATATTTTGTTAGAATTTTAGTTAGTTTAACTTTATAGCCATGCTTTTGAATATACTTTCTGAATAAATAAAAATTTAAATAATATAAAACTTACTTTTAAAATAATTTTACAATTTAATAAGAAAGAATGAAATTGAAATAACCGAACTAACTCAATTTATGAAATGTTATGCTAAGTAGGAATTTAACAATAAAAAATTTAAAATTTCAATGGTAGGATTTGCAAAAAAGCTAGTGAAATGTACAACAAAAACAGACCAAACATGGGTTATAAAAAATAAAAAAGGAAAGCATTTTCAATTTCTGCAAGGTATCTAAATTCACAATTAATGTAAAAGAGGATGAAACTAGGAAGTAAGACACTTTAAATTTTGAAAGCGGGATTTGGGAAGCCTGTTGTTGAGTGATTCAGAAACACGTGGAAATAAAAAAAAGAATTGGACACTGAATACAAATGTTCATTATAGGGAATTTTTTTCCTGTAAGGGGGACAACCCTTGAATCACGTGACCGTTTAAAGTTAAATATCACGTAGAGCGACCCGTACAAATAAAATACGCGTAATCAACATGTACACAATTAAAATGTTATAATTTTTTTAAAAAACCCCATTGGCTAAATTATTTGCATTAAGCTTTTCAATTTTCTATTAGTAAATGTAGTTTTCATGCATTAATTTAATACCCTAGCGTTAACGATGAAGGAGGAAATGTAAAATATTTTTTGAAACTTTAAAAATTATTATAATAAAAAATAATAAAAATGAAAACAATTCTTGTAAAAAGTCATTATTCATTTAAGTTTTTTCTTTTTAGACTATGATATACTTAATTTATATTGTTTATAAAAGCAATTAGAAGTTTATCTAAATAAAAATGACATAGTTTTATTGCATTTTTGTTTTCACAATTCGGAGCAGATTTTTTAAAAAAGGGGCTAATTGGCAGCTGATTAGCATTCTTTAATGACTCCTGAATTTAATTAATATTAGGTTTATGGGGAAACAATGGCAAATTTCTAGACATTTCCGGAAATTATTTGAGCGTGGGGGAGGTTAACATATGTAAGAAACATATTCTTACCAAGATTTTCTAAAAATAATTATTTAAAAAATGATGTCAGTTAATTATGAATAAGTCCTGAAATTTTCATTAAAATCTGACCATTATTTGATTTTTGTAAGAATTTCCAAATTAATGTGTCTTTCAACGGCAAAAAGTGCCTTGCATAATATTATGTTTGCCGTTATAAGACCTTGTAAAAATTACGTCACTCACGGACGAAAGAAAAACAAGATTTTCTACCAAAATTTCGAACGTGGTAGAAACAATTAAAAACTTTAAAAAAATAATTAAAAAATACTTTGATCTATCCTCTTAATATTAACATAAACATTTTGCTGATAAAACTTTGTTTTTATTTAGTTTGGGGCCTTTTTCTTTCATACTATGCTGTTTTTTAGCGATTTTTGGAGGTACCTACAGTGGTGAATACTGGGTAAAGAAATTCGTTGAATGAAATAGACATTATTAAAAGTTTAGATTAATTAAAAAACTAATAATAGATCAAATCTAGAGCAAAGATTGCAAGATCAATACTTTTTAGTCTCCCTCTCTATATATCTCTCTTTCTTTACCTTTCTATGAGAAACGTATTGAGTTGTTTTAGCGGAAAATGTAAAATTATCTTCATGTTTACCGAATATTTGGTTGTTTTTGTCTTGCATCCTCAAAATGTTCTTAATAACCAGAACATCTCATGATTTTCTGACATTACAGACTCAAAGACGACTATTTATTTTATATTTTATCCTCTTCTCTCTTTGATTTCCATTGATTAAGCGAAGTTTGATGCAAAGCTTTGTTTAAAGAACTTTAATCGAACATCGTATTGAATTTGTGAAACCTTGTCGCTTTTTATTACACAACTGGCGGTGATATGTTCTGAGGTGGGTTATAGTTCATCATGGAAGGCTTACCATGAAAATGAGCACGAGGAATCTGGCCTTTGAATGAAATATAAATTAAAAGAATATACGAAAGCAAGTGTGAGAACTGCCCTAGCTCTCTCTCAAAATCTAATTATTACGCTTTATTCCTTTCTTTCTGTCTTTCTTTTTGACGCATACATACTCTTCGCCAACTATTACTCGTGAAGAAAAACATTAGAATAAAGAAATTAAATATTCCGACAATCGCAATGAGCGGATGAAATTTTTACGAAGGCAACTAATGAGAAAGAAGTTTAAACATTTCGCTACAGAAAAGTTTTTATTTTCATCTGTTAATAATTCTTAATTAAGATCGATGGGAAATAAATATACTTTAGCCTTAAGTTAAAAAGTGTACAGATATTGTAATGCTAAATTTATTCAGTCATCACGAAATTAATACAAGTTATCTTTGGACTTTACAATCACAAAAGATGCTCAAAATGGTGGCTTTTAGATTCCAGACATTTAATAGTACGGTGAACTACTGCTTGGCAAACGTTTGCCAAAGTGTCCAGTCGAACTGCAGCACTTGCATTTTCAATTTCTTGTTATAGCGCCACCAATTTACTTAGTTTTCTTTGATATTCGACATCTTTTAGGATTCTTCAGTCTAGAAACTATGAAAAAAGGTTTTTCCTTTTCTGAAGTGTGTGTACATTTTTTTGCAAGCTATATCTAAACTTATTTATAAATGGAACTGTGTGTGTGTGTGTGTGTGTGTGTGTGTGTGTGTGTGTATCCGTTACCTATAGACTCCGAAACGGCTGAACCGATTTTCTTGAAAATTTACACAGTTGTACTATAAGCGTCTGCGAGTGTTCTTAGCTAGGTTTTGTGTCGAGGTACCTCCGATAAATATCGAAAATCGATAATCGAAAAAATCGGGTTATAGAAGGAGTGGTCCGATTTTAATGAAATTTGATACACTCATAGAAAAAGACATAAGAAACGATATTCAGAAGTTTCAAGGTTGCAGTTCTTACAATAGTGCAGAAAATCAATAATATATATATATATATATATATATATATATATATATATATATATATATATATATATATATAAGGCAAGATGTTTGCGCGTGTGTCTGTTTATCTGTCTGTATGTCATTTATACAAATCCACAATTTTTATCCGATTCTCACCAAACTTCACACCAATATTCTTTAGGCAGAGTCTGAGCTCCAAGACCATGGATTAGTTTTAAAGCAACGCCGGGCTATACTGCTAGTATATATATATATATATATATATATATATATATATATATATATATATATATATATTACGATTTATCTTTCTCAGATAAGTAAAAAAATTCTGTCAGAAATTGTCAAATTTTTATTTTGGAAGAAATATGATACAAACTTTCGACTTCCTTAAAACAGCATCATGAGAGGTAAAGGCAAAAGTTGAGTTTTGTCGATTTGTTGAGTGCAGTGACATAGGAAAAGAATGTTATCACGTAGATGTGTGTGTATTTATTCTCTTTATTTATATTTTTATATACATTTGAGGATGCAGTATCTTGAATTATAATTATTTTTATTTATAGATGGTTGTTCTTATTGTAGGATAATTCCTAAGAGAATCATGTCTGTTTTTACTGTTTGATTTTGCTCGAATTTGGTTATTTTTTGTGAGTAGATGTCTAATATTACCATGACCCTTATACTGCTTATAAATGTATTATCTGATGAAATTCTAGTCAGATAAGTGGCTGATGAATCTCTGTGAGCGTATGGTTGTAGTTTGTCCTATGTAAGATATATATATATATATATATATATATATATATACATATATATATATATATATATATATATATATATATATATATATATATTGTTTTGTTTAAATAGAAACATTCTCTTAGTTGGCAATATACTCATGCGTAACATTGGTCTTGCATAGAGGGGTTGAAAGTTTGGGATATAGGGGGTTAGAAGTTTATGATATAGAGGGGTGGAAGTTTGGGATATATTATTTTTAATAATTAAGTGGTTAGTTTTGATTATTGTAGTAAATAATGAAGGGAATATATTTTTGTTATTGACTGGTTTTACATTCTTTATTTCTTTTTCGGCCTTTTAATTTTGGTGTATTGAATTTTGATAATATATGTTAATAGCGTTATTGTCAGTAATTCAAATAAAATTCTTTCTTTAAATTCCTCTGAAACCACCAGCTCAATTTCATTAATTCCTCATTCCTCATATCTAATTTGCATTTTAATATCAACCACTACTGTTTTACCTAAATCTGTATTAAGTAACACACGCACTGTTTCATCAGCCGTATTTATTATCATCAGAACTCTACCCACGCTACCAGAGTTCCCAACATAGTGCCTTTTGGGTTATGAGCTTTTCTGTCGAGTGTGAAAGCAACAATCCTCCATCCCAGCCTCTAACCACATACATGCACTAATTATTAATAATCATCCGCACTTATTTACTATTGGGTCTATCCTATTCCAATATTGTGCTTTCGAAGGAAACCCTCGATTGGTCAGACAGTCCTTAGCCTATTCATTGGGCAGCCCTTATTCCATATCTATCACATACAAAACGCACGTATCTGTAACAGACCGGGATGAGAATGCATCTTCTATCCCACAACGGCTCTAACCCTAACTCTCCCTATTAGTGGGTTATTTTTTCCAATACTACTGTTCCTGAGAACAGATTGAGCTATCATGACCCCCTCTTTCCACATTTTTAGCATACCTGCATCAATTCAGGGGGTTCTCTCCTTTGCGATTCTCTTCTAATGGTTATACGCCCCAATCTAGCCAATATATGATCATCAGCAAACAGAGGAACCCAGAATGCTAATTACAGGTTGGAGATACTAAAATCAAGCAAATACACGAATTTAAGTACTTCGGAAGTATTCCAACGGAAGACTAAAAGTGCTATATTGAGATCTGAAGCCGAATTGACATGGCAAAGGACGCATTTCAGAAGCTGAGCAGTGTATTAAGAGACAGAAAAATTTCGTTAGAAACGAAGAAGAAAGTACTGAATTGCTCTGTGATGTCTATTCTTCAATATGGCAGTGAATGCTAGACAATATCATAAAATATGAAGGAAAAGAAGCAACTGAAATGTGGTTCTAGAGAAGGATACTGCGGATATCATGGATCGAGCATGTGAGCAATGATGGGGTTTTGGAAAAGATAGACACGAAAAGAAAATTAATACTGAACATCAGGAAAAGACAGCTGAAGTTTCTTGGACATGTGATGAGGAAAGAAGGCTTGGAAAATCTGATACTAACATGTCAGGTAGAAAGAATGAGATACAGGGGAAAACAACGGATAACATATTTGAAGGGCCTGATCAGGTGGATGACAGAGCAGGGTTTGGTAGAAAGCGGGCTAAGAGCTACCATGGATAGAGAGATGTGGAAGACCATGATCGCCTACGTTCATGGCATATAGAAGAAAAATACTAATCTCCTCAAATGTATATTGTAACGTCACCAAGCTCTTTCTCGTCACATTTTCGACGATCTGCATTTGCTGATGCTACGTCTGCTAATCTTTTGATTTTAGTCATTAATGCTAGTAATGATTCACCCTCTTTTTGTTTAATTCCTGCCATCGCTCGCAGCGTTCTGTCTTTCTGGTCTATCTCCCAAATCGGCCCTCAGCGCGAATTTGTATTTCCAGCCACAAAATATTTATATTTCCTTATAACAACGTCATAATGAATTCGGCGGCCCAACCTTCCCAAAGTCAAATGTCAGGGTGACTATTCCTGGGTCCTTCATATAATAAATTTTTGAGGTCCTGCAGCTCATTGGCACACCCACTGAAGTGTGCCAGCTACGAACTTGTGATCTCTAGGCTGGATGTCAATCGGATGTGAGATTAACCTACCCCTCTCCCTATTGCTGGTGGGGGATATTGTTCCACAAGGAGTTATTGATCGACGGGAAAAAAAAATAAACAAAACGAAGACTTGAGTAAAAAAAATATCTTGTCAAGTTTATTTTCGTTAAAGAAAATACATCGACAGAAAATTACAGTGTACTAGGCGAAAATATTTCCTCGTGTAGAAAATGAGAAGGACAGTTTTGTATTCGTTGAAAAGTGTTGTCCTGAAAAATTTTATCGCATATCGTTGCTGCTGGCGAGTAGAACTGGCTGGAGCACGCTGGCTGGTCGGCTGGCTGGCAGACTAGCTAGAACTGTTGATGATGGCTGGAGCCGTGGGCTGACTATCTGCTAAAAGGTACTACAATCGGTCAATCAGTTAAGTGCCATACGTGATACACGCTTGGGCGATCATGTCTCGAAAGAGACATGACTGACTGGACAGGAGATTATCTCGCAGTAGGTTGCCATTAGTTACTGCGGTAAACTGGTTGCCAGCCGAGGCTATAGAACCCAAGCTGTCCTGTTATTTAACCCATAACTGGAGAGAAGATACGGATTAATACCTTTCCCAAGGGTATTTGTGCGTAAGTGAAAGCAAGGAATTAAATTGGAATTCGAACTCGGCTCCCCGATTTCTCGTCCCGAGCCGATATCCACTGCACCAAAATGCATATCCAGATACTACACGACTAAGATAATATTAGTAGAAGCTGACTTCTCGTGTCTTTAGTACCCTTGTTTTCTTTGTGTCTGTGTCTACGCTCTGTCCATCGAGTATCTGTATGCTCGTCTTTGAATTATATGGATTTCTTAGCACTATGTCTTGAGATCTTCAGGCAACTAAATGCTTCTCCGACTTATGTAATGATCTGCCCTAGGCGCCATTTCCCAGGCTGTTATTAATGTATGTAAATAAAATCTACTTTGGTCTATTGCCTATTATGTAAAAAGAAATAGCCCCCGCCAAAAAGAATACTATTTCTCTAACTTTTGAGAACAGCAATCATAGTATTAAGAACTTATTTCTCAAGTATCAGATTTCAGCTCGGAAATCAAAGTAAATATTTTTCCTTATCAGAGAAAGAAAACCACCTATTTCATTTCAATGTTAATGACTTTGCACTAAATTTGTTGCTTCATCAACTTTATTATAAATGTTTAATTTAAATTTTATTCTCCCTTTGTTTGCCCATTTTCATCGTTCATATTTAAGATAACCCTTTGGCAGTTTTCCTGATTTATTTATAATTTTCAGTCAGCTCAAATCACCGTTTTGCATTCTCATGCGACTACACGTCCAACTAGAGTCAACGCTCTGTTACAAAAAGCAATTAGTGAGGCTAACCCTGTACAAGGCCCGGGAGCTACTGAAGGTAGAAGTTTACAACTCAATGGGCACAGTTTATACGAATAGGATGGGAAAAGGCTAGGATTGTAGTGATCAAGAAAACACCCTCTTTGGAGTCGGTTCCACAGAGCGGTAGTTGGAGGGGAGATGCTGCTTGAGTGGAACTTACTTCTCACCAATGGAATACGGAAAGAATGAGGGTAGTTCGTTATATTGTGCGTAGAGTAGTGAGTCCTAGTCGTGAAAGTTAGAATTGGTGGAATTATGGAATGCAGTTTTATTGACCACTTTCCACTGAGGTAGCGAAAAAAGCAATAATAAGTTTGCTACATATCGTCTGTGAGAGGAGGGGGTTGCAGGAGTAAAAATAATTTATCACCCATAAAAATGTAAAGGCGTTTTTCGATTCTATCGAGAATGGAAAGTAAGGAGTGGGCAGCTTCTGCCCAAATATGCCAGCAGTGTACAATTTTCGACCTGATCTGGCTCTTGTACTTAGTATTTGCTAGAGCATTACACTGATCGTCCATTTGTCTTTCATCATTAGCGTATGTATGATTTTCCCTAATAGTCGCTCAAAACAGTGGGTCTACTTGTGAGAACATCCATTATTCGTTAATGGTGGATATTTAAGGTCCGATTGGCGATAATGGAATATAACTAGTTTGGTTTTCGAGGAATTGAATATAACCAGCCAGTTTTTCCCTCAGTAAAGTGTTAGAGCCTGATTTGAGGAGAAATCAGCTGCCAGTCACTGATCATCACGTGTTTTGGAGTTACACTCATTTGCCAGCATATATATTCACAAATTATCTGGGTTTAGGCAAATCCTTTAAGTAAAGTAAAAAATAATGGTTCGAGAAGTGAAACCTGAGGGACACCCGTGTTTATTGCTACGGGCCCAGAGAAATGACAATACTTGTAAAAACGACAAAAAGAAGCCTCATCACGTCGGTGAGAAAGTGACTGAAGGCGAACTGCTAAGTCAGAAACAATTATATTGTAAATCCTCCTTTGATTTTTTTGAGAAACTCAAAATGAATAGCAGGATCACCCGACCAGATATGGCAACAGAATTCGATGCACGGACGAATGGTAGGTTTATAAATGTGCAAAATGGATTCTGACGATAAAAAACTTCCTGGTCCGAGGCAGTGATCCAAATTTCCTAGCAGTAGGTGCAGCTATGGGTTCGATGTAGTCATTTCATTTGAAATCATTTCAGAGAATAAGGTCTAGGAGGTAAAGTATGTGCCTCTCTCGGAGACTCGCGTCATTCATTCTGATAGTAGGCACAAAAGTTTCTCTATGGTGGTTAGAGAATAGCAACTTTGTTTTGGAGGCATTAAAATTTACGATCTATTTTGTAACCCATTCAAGCACAGATTGTGGGTCCTTTTGAAGGGCAGCATCCATATTTATTTTTTTCAGCCTTGGCAGATTTATTATTGAGACGGAAGTAAATGATGGTATCATCTGCATAGATGCCTACTTGGGATCTGATTACATCGGGAAGATCTTTGATGAAGATCAGAAAAAGCGTACGACCTAGAATGGAGCCTTGAGGGAGACTCGCATTCATATAAAAGGCTCTTGAAGTTTGCCCATTCAAAACAGAATTTATTTCATGAATTGATAGGAACGATCGAATTAAATCAAACAATCGTCTAGAAATGCCATTAGTCTGGAGCTTGCACAGAAGGACAACGTGCCAAACTCTGTCAAATGCTTTCCAGATATCAAGGGCAACAGCTCAAGCTTCGCCGTTCTTATCAAGAGTCTGTTATATATATATTCAGTGATGGTCGTTAGCATATGAGAGGTAGACCTAGTGAAGCAGAAGCCATACTGTTTGTCAGAGAGAAGGCTGTGAGATTTAAGATGTCCAACTATTTCAGAATTGATAATAGCCTCGAATAAAGTGCCAAAAAGAGGTAAGAGACTGATGGGGCGATAATCAGTGGGGTCAGAGTGCTCCCCAGTGCTTTTCAAAACAGGAACTAAAAAGGATTTCCAATAAATGGGAAAGCAAAAAAGCAGTAAGGTAACAGATATTGAGTTTGGAGAGGACTGGAGCCAGCTTAGGGACATTTTTTTTAGTACGACGACTGGAAATCGATCACCTCTGCTTGCTTTATGAGAGTCAATCTTAGAAATTATTTGAGAGATCAGAGATGGAGTTATATATATAATATTCAGTTGACTCTCAGTTCTAGGTGGGAAATTTGGTTTTGCATACTTCAGAAAAATCAAGTGTAGAGTAAGACAAAAATTTGCGAGCAAAGCACTCGACCTTGTCTGCTGTGAATGTGAGGACATTGAATTGATTGAATAGAGAAGGAATCGAAGGTTATCTGTTGTTTACCACACTCTGGCAGAACCGCAAGTAATCTTTGGAACCAAACTTGCAAGATGCTATAAGCTACTTTATTCTATCAGGAAACATCGGTTTAACATCATTTAGGAAGGGATTACATTCAATACGAGCATAGACAAAGAGGAATCTATTGTGATCTGGTGTGTCACTCAGGTATAACCAAAAGAAGTGATTCCTGTGGGCGATGGCAGCCGTGCACGCAAGAGAGAACCAAGGAGATGAACGAGGTTTAAGTAGAAATTTCCTAGCAGGTATGTAAGCATCAATGTCAGCAGTAACCCAGGTGGAGACTTAAGAGGCGCAACATTGAACACGGAGATTAAAACTTTGTTCCAAGTGACAGTGCAGAAGAAATCACGGGACGAGTCCCAGTCTTTTCGTTGATAACAGCAAGGTATTCTACTGATTGGAGTTTCCTGACTGGAGAGGAAGTAGAAAGAGACTTTTACAGATACCACAGCATGATCAGAGCAGCTGAGAGAGCAGAGCTGCATAACATGGCTAGAGTCATGGATAGAAGTAGGGAAGAGATCTAGAAGACAAGCGTGTCCATCAGGGTTACTGGGGAAACGCGTGGAGAAATCAAACATTTGCGTGAGAGAATGAGTGATTGAGAAGTTTAGCGTTTGAACTCCAACAAGATCAGTGACAGTTTTTCAGTCACTTGGCATGATGGACATTGAAGTCACTGAAAACAAATACATTAGCGAATGGATGAAGGGAAATGACCTTCTCTATATTATCTGAAATGCTATCTAGTATGCAGCAGGAAGAGGAACAGTAAAGAAAGAAGAGATAGCTTATTGGGTTTAGTAGAGGGAGAGACGGAGACACATGTAGAAGTGGACAGGAGATACAAGAGAGATTTCCCGAGCCAGAGAGAGAGAGAGAGAGAGAGAGAGAGAGAGAGAGAGAGAGAGAGAGAGAGAGATTCACTGATATAAACACCTTTGCCTCTATTCATAATTTAGTTGATGATCTTCCAGAATTCTCGAGGTGCAATTTATTTGCTATCAACATTGGCCTGGATCGCTTGTGTGTAGCTACACTTTGCATTTTCTAGAACTTTCTTGCAACGATTGCAGGCGGTTCTGAATTCACTACGTGCCAAACTTGTTATAGAAAGTAATGTTTACAGTGAACTACGACTAGAACACATTCAGGGCTGAACCAGGTATGACTGTGGTTTTTACTGGAAATGTTTTTTTGTTTTTTTATAAAACTGTCAATCACAGAAAGAATCCATTTTGAAACGACGGGAGTAGTTTTGGAGGCAGTATGCTTAAAGAATGTTGAGAGAGGAGCTTCTGTCATAAAAGACCGAAAGCTACTCCAGTTTGCATTCGTATAGCATCAATTTGAACATTGACTAGGGAATGATTTGACGTGCTGGGTGTGGGGAGAATAACTTCGTTATTACGGTTTAGGTCGTGCCAAACACCATTTTTTGGATTTATATTCACCCCCGAACCTTAAAATGAAAGGGATTAAGTTCGATGTAAAAGTAAGGGTGTTACGTGTATAATTGGCTCAGAGTACATAGTTGCTAGAGTGAGTTATCATAACTGAAGGTGTTATTTAATATCAAATTTCAACTTAAGTTCAAATGTCTCCTATTAAAAGAAATTTACACAATTAAGATTTACAACTACATTTTCACACTCACTAGGAAAGAGTTAACTGTTGCTTAGCAAACTCATTAGAACAAAAATATACGAGGAGCAGAACGATACTGAATAAGATAATTGTTATTCCAATAATGAAATGCATCAGTAGAAGGATAAGTAACTCAGACAATTACGAACGGTGAGCTGAAAGGTAAATTAAAATAATTATTTAATACAAAAGAAATGCACAGTGTTTTAGGATCAAGTTATTGTTATAGTCGGTTAACAGCAATTATGAAGAAGTTTGTGATGAGTTCGATTCGTTTGCTTTAACTATATATTTCGTTCCTCTCATATCTTGACCAGGAAATAAATTAAAATATCGGAGAGCGGTGGGTTTATGCGTGGTGAGTGTAGGTTGTGAATTGAAAGAATTCAGTTAGCTATTAAGTTCTAACCTGCATAAGTCAGAATATCTACCTTTGAGAATAATCTTTTCACCCCCCCCCCCCCAGCAAGGCATTACTGCCACTGGTGCGCAGGGGGTTACATAATAGAAGAGTGAAGAAAAAGAGAAACAGGTTACGGAGGGCGTCGTAGAATGGGTAAGAGAAGAATTGAAACACTGGTGTTAAGAGAGCTGCGTGAGAGTAGAGCAGAAAGAGAGACTAACAAGGTACATGGGATGTCTGAGAAAGGATACGATTCAAGGAGATAAGAAATAGTAGTTGAAGTTGCATTTTAAACTCTTGGAGATTGTAGCTATCAGGGAAGCAAGTATACGGAAGAAAATTCCACAGGCGGGAAGTGCGAGAAAAGAAGCTGAAGAGTAGAAGTTGAAGAACATTAAATTATTATTGAAATAATAATAATAATAATAATAATAATAATAATAATAATAATAATAATAATAAATCCAAGGTAATTGATAAGATCTTTTACTGTTATGCACCAGAGAATTATATTTTAATGGCTTTTCATGGTTATAATTAAGATGCTTCCAGTTGCAATAAAGTAATTTTAGGGTATCCTTATTCTTGCTTATATGAAAATAATTGCTTGTGAATTTTTTCTAAATTTCTTTAAGGACAATTTTATTTTTTCATCAAAAGAACTTGTTTGAGAAATTATTTTCGATAAGTGTTTATGTTGCTTAATTCTTTATAAAGTAATGTATCAGGAGAATAACACATCTTATCACGGTTAGTCATTTTTTATAACTCCTATTTTATATCTTTACGGACACTCACATATATAATTAAGAAAAGAAGTAATACAATTAGCACTGTTGTGACACGATAACTAGGCATATATTAAGGTGCTTTGTAAAACATGTATTTTATTATAATAGATTAAAATAGAAAATGGTTAAGAATAGAAAATAGATTAAAAACATGTTTCGTTTAACAAAAGTGAAAAAGAAGAGAAAAAATAAATAAATAAACGCTTTTTCTTTTATGAGGAAAATTGTGGAAGAGAAAAGGGTATCAGATTACTGTTTTAAATCCTCCCACTCTTCCGGTAAATATTTGACTCGGTGATTTATGTGATAAGAGATAAAGTTCAGGAAATAGGTTTTTTTGAATGACCAGGTCAAAGGCTGTCTTTTACTGTATCTTAACCACACATTAAGAATTTTCCGGCGGAAGCTTTATTAAGATAAAAAAAAAAGTTAACTGAAATTTCGGACTTGCAGTCGCCAATGGTTATCACCCGCTGGTCTAAAGCATTTCCGGATTTCCGGATTAATTTTAAATAAATTCAGGTGATTTTTCCGAGTCAGTAGAGTTGAGTTGATTTAGTTCCGCCGGGCGTGTGTTTGAAGTTGAACCTCCGTTCGTCTTGTTTCGGTCAGTTCGGATTTGTTGATCTCCATTAATTAGAGTTAGAGCTGTGTGTCACATTCGCCTGCCCCAACCGAAAAGGCTAACTCTAAACGAAATAAAGCATCCTTTCAACTCATCCAAGTTGTAGAAGTTCGTTCCTTATAGTTCAATCTTGTACCCCCAGCTGTTTGGCCGACATTTTCAACAAACTTCCGGCAACATCACAGCGTGGAGAACGGCCGCCGGAGGAAATTGTTAGGACCGTCCGTTGGGGTGTTGCACTGTTAGCATCCACTAGTGCATCAGAAAAAAGAAATTCAATGGCTAGAAAGCCACTGTTAGGTTTATTAGAATGTAATCTCTGAAACAACTCATTGGTGGAACTAACGCGATATTGATTTGGTAAGTATGGCTGAATCAGTTTGCTTAAAGTTTTAGATAAGTTATAAAAAGCAGTTGGAATTCGTTAAGTTATGGGACAATTGCACAAATTACGTTTATGGGTTTAAATATTTAAAAATTGGATGTTTTCGGCTACTTTTACTTGTAGAAATGGACTCAGTCGGATGAAATATGTGTCATAATAGATAAATAGGTAGTGTAGCTACGGCAATCATTAGAAAAAAAAGTTTGTTAATATCTTCTAACCGCGGAATTATTGCTGATGTAAAAAAAATGGGGTGTTTTCTCTCCGAGGAGGAAACTGATGACGGCTTTTCTTCGGCAACAGTAGCAAGTTTCTTCGGCAGACATCAGCGCTAGATAAGAACTGCGAACACAAAAAAAGGTTCACCAGTAATTGTCATATAACAGGAACGGAGAGGGATACTGTATCAAATTACATTCCAATTAAAGTCACTTAAACCATGTTACTTAAAGCAAATTAAACGCATTAGACCATAGAAAACTGTTGTGGTTCCGTCGAATTCAGACAGGAGTTGCTACTTCTTTCAGGCAGGCGGTTGTGTCTATATGTGGAGGAAAAGAAATTTACAAAGAACTTTTAATTTTACAAAGTAAAAACGTTTAATCAAAAATATATGTCAATATACTAATTTTAAAATAATAATTATTATCGAGTAACTATAAGTTTATTCATTCAATTTCACTTGAACATATTTTTCGCATTGAATTTGATTTAATTATCAGATGCAAAATTCCTGCCGTTATTTTCATTAGAAAGAATATATACAGACCATAATATTTTTTTTTTAGTGTGTGTCTATTATTAATTATCTTATTTTCCGTTGCAGATCAATGCATAATGTTGCGACTAGGTTCTCCAACAATTCACGACGTCGCTGGATGGGTAGGAAAACAGCGGCAAGACTCGAGCGTCCAACTGTCTTACAGAAAACATGAGGCTGGCTGGGGTCAAAAACTGAGAAATAATCCACAGAACTATTCCACTGTTGTCTACGACTTAAGCAAGAATACTGGCCCCAGTGGAAGTCACCAATTCCCCTTGATACCAATTGGAAAAAGCCAAATACTGCGAAGGAAATCACTAAAGACTTTTGCTCCGACGTTGCAGCTTCTTGCAAATGTCTCTACCAAAACAGAAGGCAAGTCAACTGCAAGCAAGGGCTGTGCGTATTCAAGAAAATACACTAGCGAATACGTTAGAACTAATTCCAGAAGTGGAAATTTCTTGAATAATGCTATAAAACAAAAAAAATCGGATGAAAATAGTAATCATGATATTTTAGGTCAAACTACAACGAATCTCAATATTAAAAAAGAAGTTTCATTCCTTTCGATTACAAAAAGAGATGGGAAGGTTCCAAAGATGCCATGGCACGACCCTAATTTCCATGCCAATCAAAATAGTGTTATTGCAAATTCTACAGGCAATGAACCAACTGATGAAACATCCAAAGAAACAATATCAGAGAGGGTTGTAGCAAATGGGTCTTTGCAAAACCAGGAATGTGTGACAATTAAAAACATACCCGAAAGGAAAATTATGCGACCATCTACAGAGATTGTTAATTCAATGAAAACAGCTCAATTTGAAAAATCTTCATTACAGTCGTTCTTTGGAAAGTCCCCGGCCACGTCCTTGAAAAAACCGCACTCTTCCATGCTTCGTGATTCAAATGCCGAACACAGCATGCAAATAATTAATACGACTCGATGTTGCAGTCAGCAGGATACCAAATCGGAAATTCCAGCAGCACTGGATACAGGTGAAAAACCAACAGGTAGTACAGAAATTCAACTAAAAGACAGAAAGGAAAATACACGCCCAAGACCTGCCAACATTCAACCACTAGTTCGTAGTGCTAGGGCTATATCCAAACTGACACAAAACAGCCACAATGAAAAACATAATTCTGAGACTAGAGGGAGCGAGGAGTCAAAAAATATGTTTTCAGCTTTTCGTCAGAGATTCCAACAAAATATTGAAAATACTTCATCAGATATAAAAAGGAAACTGGCTTTCCCTCATTCTTCCGGGTCTTCAAAAACTAAAGAAGAATCAAGTATTTCCAATAAAAGAAAGATTTTTTCAACAACAGTCGCCAAATCTGAAGACACCGACAATTCAGGGCTTCGCAAGTCGTCAGAGACTGAGCAATTCTCATTTAATCCGATGCATACTGCACAACTTTCCAGATTTTCCTGCTCACACTCGAACGTAAATTATAAAAACAACGAATTTTTGCCATTGAATTCGAAGAATTTAACTCTCTTTGAAATTTTTACGAGTAAAGGCAATCTAAAACTTGAGTCTAAAACTAGAAGGATCTGTAAATGGCTGGAAGACTGTCAAAGACATAACAGAGAAAAGCTCTTCAGGGATCTTGAAGCCAAAATTAATAATTGTTGAATTTTCTCTTTAGAGATATTATTCATGTACAGGAATAATCAAATCAAATAAAATAAAACAAATTAAATTTAAGAACTGTCCTATCCGTTCTTAAATTGTAGGTTAACTAGTTGATTCGTAATTTAAAATCACTATTTAATAATATCTACAGAGGGTTTTTCAAGTAAAACCTTAAAGGCAAAATGTTTGTTAGATATAAACACAATCGATAGAAACAGACGCACTCAGTGAAATGCAAATGACACTAATGAAGTCTTTTCAACTTTATTAGTTTCAATGCAATCTGTGAAGCGTAACGCTTCCGATTTTTTCTTTTTGGTAAATATTCCGAAACAGAATTTTATTATCTCCAGTCTTTCGATTAATATGCTAAATACGAAAGCATCAATGACTTTTTCGCTATAAACTGGATTGGTCTTTACCTTTCAAATTTCGTTAAGAAAAGAGGGATAATTTCCTTAATATATTTTTCATGAAGCATTACTAATTTATTTTTCCTCAGATTGAAAGTACATCTCTCTCTCTCTCTCTTTACGTGCTCACTCTTTCTCTCTCTCTCTCTTTAGAGAGTTTTCAGATCAAAATTCAGCATATAAATACTTAACAAAATACACAATTGTGTACACCCTCTTGGTTACATAAAATACTTGTGTGTTGAAGTAGACCCACAAGCTGTCTGTTGAAGTTTTACATATGTCCTGCTGCTGCATAACTAATTGTAGATCAATATATAAAAGGAGAAACTGTCTGAAATTCATAATTTTCTTTTCTATCATGGAGTTTAAAAATCATTAATGATATCGGTTACAGTAAGAAAAAATAGAGTAATTTCATATTGGTATGAAAAGAAGTATAATTTTAATTTATATGCATATGAATTGAATTTAAGAGACGTCATATGTAGACTGATTTGTAACTATTTGTAAAGGATATAAATAAAAAAAAAATGAGTCCGCTACGGAAAACATAATTTAACAATACTTAAACTAAAAATATCCATTTTTCTAAAATTCAAAATATTTTAATGTGATCTTAGACAAAACCTCAGCAGATTTAAAGCATTTAACACCGCCGAGCAAACAATGTACGCCATAAATAATGGCTTCAAACGTTGTTGCTGACTCTACACTAATGCGGCGGCATTAACCCTGGCCGGGTTGAACCCGCTTCTTCCTTAGAAGTTTCATAAGATTTTTTTGTTTCACAAGTGAACCCAAACGTGCGGAGATTTTTCCGCAGTAGATATTCCCAGTGGGAGATTGATTGCAAATCAAGGGCATAGAACCCAGTCGGCTCTGTTATTTACCCATAGCTGGAGGGATAAGAGATGGATTCATACATTTCCCAAGTAAATGTAATGAATTCAACTGGGATTCGAACTCGGCTCTTGCATTGTTCAATCCGAGCTGCTATTCATTACTCCACCGTGTCTCCTCAATCCTTACTGCTTAGCATGTGCCAAATCTAACCAGAATAAAATTCATATAATAATATACCCCAGAATAACATCCTATTTTGATTTGAAATGACGGATAAATTCTTAAAATTACTTCAGTTCACTATGTTTCTCTATCTGCTTACCACATATACACACACACACACACACACACACACACACACACACACTCTCTCTCTCTCCCTCCCTCCCTCCCTCCCTCTCTCTCTCTCGCAAATATATATATATATATTTTAAATTCAAAAGGATGAGCAAATAGGTAAATACTCGCTTCGTCAGCAACAACAGAAAACAAAACCTTTATTATTCCAATGTGTTACAAAATTTTTGTGGTACAGTGGATATCGACTCGGAACGACAAATCGGGGTGCCGAGTTCCAATTCCAGTTGAATTCCTTGCATTCACTTATGCACAAATACCCTTGGGAAAGGTATTAATACGTCTCTTCCCTCCAGTTATGGGTTAAATAATAGAATAGAGTGGGTTCTATATTCTTGGCTAGCAACCAGACCAGTCTACCGCATAAAGCAATGGCAACCTACTGCGGGATAAACATGATCGCCCAAAGTGTGTATCACGTATAGCACTTAATTGACTGACCGCTATAAAAATTTTGTAACACATTGGAATAAATAAAGGTTTTGTTTTCTGCCGTTTGCTGATAAAGCGAGGATTTTCTCGTAGAAATGGTCATCCAACGGAATTAAATTTCGAAATATATATATATATATATATATATATATATATATATATATATATATAAGGAATGTTTATGTAACAAGTAGTCGTCCAAACAAGATTGAAGAAAAAGAACCAACAAAATTTTTCAATTGTCCAATAAAGTGTTTTAATTGACTGATTCCCTTTTTACGGATTATCAACTATTTGCATGTTATTTAAATACAGGAAATTTCCTACTCTGTTCTCTGATTAACAATTCCGAACCGTTATCCATTACACCACCTACACATCAAAGCTTACACCACCTGGTATTCCTAAGCAGTCACCCATCTAGGTACTGACCAGGTTCGACTTTTTTGAACTTCAGTGATTGTAAGGGAACTGGTGCTTCAATATGATGTGGCCATAAGCTGAATAATGTGTTGTATTTTGTAATCAAAATCATGGATATACTGTCTGAAGTTCATGTTCTGCTGTTTTGCTCGCGTAAATTCGATGGTATCAAGAACTTAATCTAGTGGCTATGTGTTGATTAGAATTTCTTTGTCTACATTCTGATATTCTTTGGAAAGCTGATCATTTGAAATAGTCTAATGGTAACATCTTGTGTAACGGTTATTGGGAGCAAATAATATATATATATATAGTGTATCGAGGCAGCAATATATATATATATATTTAGTGTATGGAGACTGTAATTTTTTATTAATTTGGTTCGTTTGTTATTTTTGGTAACTATTGTCGTTGCCTAGCGGAGTTTTATGTCAACACAAAATAAAATCGTCGGTGATGGTGGATGTTACTGTATTACCGACTTAATAACCTCTCTGAAGATGGCTCATGTGAGCCGAAAGCTTAAAACCAAATTAATAAAAAATTATCCAAATATTGGAGAATTTTTGTCTTTATTTTCAACTGAAATTAAAGCCAAAATACGACGTTTAGAACGGCTCATGATTAAACCTAATAGACATTCATTGTCTCTTATATTTACCAGTATATGTTTAGAAAAAAAAAATATATATATAGAGAGAGAGAGAGGGGGGGAAGGGGGAGAGAGAGAAAGAGAAAATAAATTGGACGAATTTACAAATCCATTGGTGATAATTTATTTCATGAATACATTTTAAAAAATTCAATTCCTCAGACCGAATTTTTTTACAATATTAAATTGGTTAGATTTATCCAGATAGAAGGAATAGTGAGGGCAAGGGGAAGAAGAAAAACATTTTATTTGATGGGAGAGGGAGTTAGATAAATAGTGTTAATTTTTAAATGCGGATGTCATGTTCAGAATCTTGCATTTCCATCCTAGCAGATAAAATGACCTTGGAAATTATCACCAATGAATTTGTAAATTCGTTCAATTTATTTTCATTATAATACTTAAATTCTAACATGAGTTCTTATCGGATTACAATCCCCGTGGAATTTACCTTACAGATTACCAAGGATACTACTTAATATATATATATATATATATATATATATATATATATATATATATATATTCTTCATTTGTAAACGAGTTATTAGGTTTCTACTATGAGTGGTGGTTTCAGGCGAATTGCAAGTTATTGCAAATCACTTGAAGACACCGCCTGCATTTTATATTCTAAATTTAACGCATGTACATTGATTGTTTTCGATTATGTCGACGGCACAGTTTAGTAGGATCAGTTGAGTACCGTCTGTGAGAAAAGAGCATTATGACGCAATTGACTCGGCAAGAAATCTGTAAACGGCTTGCCTCTTTGCTTGTCATTTGAACTTTTTGACCAATTTATATATATATATATATATATATATATATATATATATATATAATAAAAACGCATTATTTTTTTTGCAACTTCGCTCCCAAAAACACTTACACGTCACGTCACTCTAGTCTATTTCCAACGTTCAGCTTCCCAAAGAATATGAATATGTAGATAAAGGAATTCTACCTACGACACAGACTTGCACAGACACCAAATTTGTTCTTGAAAATGATTGAGACGGTCGATAATATTTTAATAAAACAACAACCCATGAACTTCTGACAGTTTATTTCCAATTTTGATCACACTACATTGTATGTAATTTAAAAATTAGAATAACATAATAAAAGATTAACCCAACCCTTGTCGTTTTTTTTGGAATCAAACTTGCTTAATGGCTGGCCACTAGTATTCGAGGATACCTGTCTACCAGGGCGACTAGTTAATCCACATTGTGGACACCTGCTCAGGTACACTTGTGTTGATTCAACACTCACAGAGTCTACCTATGGTTTATACTGCAACTATGCTGAGTGGAGAAAGAGAGAGAGAGAGAGAGGGGGGGACGAGAGGAGGGGCTGAACATTTTTTTAGGTTTGATCTAGAATGGATTCCAATGTAAATCCTAATAGTTGGTCAAATTTGGGGAAATTAATTGAACTATTTCTACTCATAGTCCCACCCCTAACTGTAGTATTATAAATACTTTATTTTGCTTTACCAAACTATAGCGTCAATAATTCTCTTTTTATTAATAATTTAAGCAGATAAAATTGTTATTTAATTTAAGAAAGAGATTTTTTTTTAGTTTAAAGTTTTTAAAGAAAATTTATTTTAAAAACCAATTCGATCCATAAAATACCTAAAGCCTTCATAAGAAACGTAATATTTCTTACAATATATGCTTCACTGACAAAAACAAGTTGTTTTTCCAAAGTTTCCAAGAATTACGCTTGGAAAGTGTAAATGAAAGACAATCAAATTATGAGTAAAATAAATTAGAATAAAATAAAATGTAAAGATAATTTTTCGACCTAATAAATTCTTGCTAAATTTACTTAAACCAGCTTCCTTTCAGGAATTGACCTCTTTTGAATATCTTCCCTGAAACAAAATATTTCGAAGTATTTCTCCAAAAATACAGTTTTTCTTTCTGATATTTTTGGATATATTCTCCTAACGATGTGTACTTTTTGTGAAAAATTCAGAAAACGTTTGACAAATTTCGACATGCACATGTTACCATGTTTCTCATACTTCTAACAAATTTTTATACTGATGAATGATTTTCACTGAAGTATGGAAATAATTTCATTGGAGATAATTTCTTAAAACAATTTTCGTTCAGTATTTCAGAATTTTAGTTTCAGTAAATAAGAAAAAGGCTAAAAAATATCCGATTGAATAAAACATTCCAAATCAAGGAGCATTTTATATGAATTCTGAAATTTTCATTACACAGATTTAAGTCTGTTTCATCTGAATATTATTTAACAAAATTAAATAGTACCAATTTTTTATACGAAAATGAACAGATTATGACAATGAAATATTGATTATTAACCAATTCATTTTGGCAGAAATTTATGCTATTTATATATGAACCATAGAAAGGCAATGACGTAAAATTATCGTCATCCGTAGTTAACAGGTTAACAATTTTCAAATAAACACATATATTATATAAAATATATTACGCATTAAATACTTCAACCATTGGCGAAAAAAGTGGGATTATTTCAGAGAAATCGTTAATGAGCTTTTCTCTAAAAATTATATTCATCAAGATCCTTCGATCCTAAAGACTATAAAGTTTTTAAAATATAAGAATAAAATAAAGGATTTTTATTTAGAATACATAGCAAAACTTTAATCTGTGATAAATAAAATTGTCTGAGAAATAAGGCAATACTGGAGTTGAATTTGAGAAATGATAAATATTTATGTTTCTATTGAATTCGAAATGAGATTCCTACATCAGCAACGAAATCAATTTTTTTTCGGTCAATGTCTGTGGTAAACAATTCTGTAAATATTGGGAGAAGATTAATTTTCTTTTTTGAATAATGAAGGCAGGGATCAATACTTATTTCGAATATATATGAAAGCAGCCAAATTAAAAATGTTTATTGTTGCTTAGAACAAATCAATAAACATTAGTGAATTTTTTAAACATAAAAATCTAAGAAAATACATTTTATAAACATTGTAAAATGGCCACCATTTTATAGGACAAGGATAAATAGTTTTAAAGTAGATTAATACTGTTCAATCATTAGTAGATGTGACATTTTGCTAAACTTAGTAATGGAGTACTATATATATATATATTTTGGATACTGATTCATGCTTGAACAACGGAAGGTTGCGTTCAATCATGAAAGACTGTTGCCACTCGTGTTGATTTCACTGTTTACACATACACACAAACGTACACACACACATACGAATACACACACACACACACACACACACACACATGAACACTCATATGAACGCACTCACATATACAAGCACAAACACAAACGCTATCTTTGATATTGTGTACCTTACACTTAAATCTAGTATACATTAAAATATGTTTTAGCATATATATATATATATATATATATATATTGTAATAGTTGTTATAATGGTTTATAAATTCATAGTATCACTACACAAAAATTTTCGCGTTTCGAAGCTACCTTTAGGTGCTTCTCATCGGGTGACGAAGTTGAAATGAAAAGGTAGCTTCGAAACGCGAAAATCTTTGTGTAGTGATACTATGAATTTATAAACCATTGTAACAACTATTACAATATAATGCTTGTATCGAGCACTCTTTATAAAATAAATGCATGAACAGCAGGTTAAAAAACCTACGAGTTCCACAACTTTGTTACAATATATATATATATATATATATATATATAACCTCTACATTAAATAATTAAGGACTTTTTGATACAACTCTTTACTGGTGTAATTTAACTCTGACCAATAACTGGTTAATATATATATATATATATATATATATATATATATAGGTATCGTTAAAAATTGAAGACAAAGTATTATCATTAATTTTTTTTATTATTTTTCATGTGTTCGTATAATTTTTTCTGTTCGGAACTCAAATTATATAATAATTGTCCAAAGGTTTTGTACTTTCGAGCGCTTTCGGCTATAGTGTAACCATTATCAAGAATTCATTTTGTTTTACTTGTAAATAAACATGTGTAAAATTTATGCATATAGAGTCTTGTGTATTTTAATTTCCGAACACGGTAAGCACATTGTTACCATGTTCATAACAGATGTTATTAAGTGTAAGATCTCTCTTTCAATGCCTCCATTAGTTTTTTATTTTCTTTTTTGCATGTGGATGATGCTATTATGACTATATTATAAACAAGGATATCACGGATATGTCCTGGAAGATCTCAATACACTCCTGATCAAAAATTTAAGATCACTTAAAAAAAATCTTTAAAATGAAATTTTTTTTTTACAGATAGATTTTAAACTCCTACCACTTAAGGTTACCAATACTACAATCTAAAAGGTTATGGAAACAAAAAGCTACATTCCAAACATTTTATTTAGAAATTTACATTTTTATATACATTGTTTAATTACTTAGTTTTTAGTCATAATAAAATTGCACCAGTGCACATTTGTATTAAAAAGTGTTCAATACAGTTATATTGCAGAACTTTTCAGGCAATTTTCAATTTTATTGAAAGTCGCCTGAAGACACCACTCATGGTAGATGGCGTAATAATTCGTTTACGAATGGAAAATATTTAAAAGTTTTACAATATAATTGTATTGAACACTTTTTAATACAAATGTGCACTGGTCTAATTTTATTATGAACAAAAACTAAGTAATTAAACAATATATATATATATATATATATATATATATATATATATATATATATACAAATCAATAAGAACGAAGAAAATAATTGCAACGTTCAAAACATCAATTGTGTTCAATTTAAAAAATAGAGCAAAGAATATTTATTATTAATTACTAAATTAGAAACTACTACAAAATTGTACATTTTGTTTCAACATTGAAAGAAAAATGTCTCATCAGGTCGTTAATAATGATGGTAATAAATGATTTTAAAAAAATTTAAAAACAACACTCCCCTTTATTTTGGGAATTTTTTATTTTTTATTTTTTTCGTACGAGGTAAAAAGATATTAAAAATAGGGAGAAAAAGGGAAAAAAGATCAGAAAATAAGATGAGAAATCAAGAGAAAGAAAAGAAAGCGGAAAAGAAAAAATAGAAAGTTAAGAGGAAAATAAATGAAAAAATATAAAGACGAAAGAACCAAAGGAAACGGTTAAGAGAAATTTTAAATTTTGTCCGGAAGTAAATTTCAGACAGATATTGACATGTCTGGGTTCAAATCTTTTAGTATTTTTTATTTTCTAATCTTCTCTTCCCTCTTTCTTTCCCCTTTTTTAATATCTTTTTTACCTCGCACGAAAAAAAAAAAAAACTCCAAGAATAAAGGGTAGTAATGTCTTCAAAAAATTTAAAATATATGCCTAAAATCTTTGAAAAAACCAAATTTTACTCTAGTATATAAATACTTGTTAGAAAATAAAATCCCCACATTTATTTTGCTAAAATTCCCCAGATGAGATGAGATAACTTTTCCTTTTGTCTTTGTATATATATATATATATATATATATATATATATATATATATATAACGATAATAATTATAGCAATACTAATAGTAACAAAAATAATTCTGCTAATACTAGTAATTGTTAAACTATATTTAAGTTTGTCTTGAAAAACCCACCGAGAACGAACTCGGAGGGAAAGGAGGGGAAGTAAAAAAACAAAAACAAACGAAGTACATGAACAAAAGTCAAATACTCGTAGGAAAGAAAAAAAACAATTTACCCTGACGAGCCGAAGGGTGAAACCTAGGTAGGTTTGTTGGCTCTCACTTATATTTTATATATATATATATATATATATATATATATATATATATATATTTCTTTAATAACTTTAAATTCATGACTTCCTGTAATTGATAAACTTAATTAAAAATTTTATGATATTACATTTAAATCTATTCCTCCCCCTCCTAAATATACCGTTTCAAACCCCTGTGAACATTCACTAGCCTCTACCATTTGATATTTGATACCCCGTCTATCTCTTGTCTCTACACCCTCTAACCTCGCCACTACCAGCTCTGTCCTGTTCTACTTGGTGACCGTTGTTAACCTGGCCCCTTCCCCACTTTACCCCAGGGCCTTCGCCATTTGGAACAAAACAATGTCGCTGACGTGACGTGGAATCTCTGTTAGAGATCCTATGTCGAAATGTACATCCGACATCTTTGAATTTTGAAAGTTTTCTCTAATATATATATATATATATATATATTGAAAACAGAAGTAGGAATTGTACCAATGAAAGAAATTTGTATAGGTGAAAAAATTTTGAGAAACCGTGAACTGATTTCGCTATGTAAAGTCACAAATTTATTTGCCTGAAGAGAGTCAACTTTGGTCTCGAAACACGTGTAGCGACACAAATACCATTATGGACACTTAATGTATTTTGCAAAAGACAACTAATAATAATAATAATAATAATAATAATAATAATAAATGGAACAAAACAACACATTGAAAGAATCCCTGGAAACCCCAGCTTAAGAGATATACAAAAAATTGTCTTATTAAGTACAGCCCAAACACTAAGGAAAACTTTATCTATGTAATGCTGGGGGTGATAGGGAAGATAGAAAAAACATGAAATGGAGTCATAACAACACGCCACTACCTGCCTTAGGTCTCCCCGCAGACTTGGTTGGTAGTGAGACCAAAGCAGAAATCGAAATATGATGAAAAATGACATAATAATAATAATAATAAATCTACACTTTAAACAAAACGTTCACGGATTCTCACACTTTTCACACACACACAAACAAATATATATATGGGATAACGATATATAAGTTTTATATATCAAGAACAATATTGGGAGAAAAATGTATGGCATTTATATTTTTGTTTTACTATATAATCTAGCATATTTCATTTTGATTCTTTTTCTTTTTGTTTCCATTTTTGTTATTAGATTATAGGAAACCTGCCAGGAATGGTGGAATGTTGTAAGAGGCAAGACGCAAATTTACTGTGATCTTGCGATCAAAGCAATAGATTAAATGCAAAAGTGCTCACCGTAACGAAACTGGTCACAATGGTACTCTCTAATCAAATGAGAAAGTTATCCACTAAGACGAAGATGCTTAGAGAGTGCCGTGATTGCAAGGTCATCCACAGTAAATATTCGCCTGGCTTTTACAGCATTTCACCATTGCTGGTAGAACTTCTATTTTCATAGAGTGGGATATCTAATAACAAAAATGACGGAAACAAAAAAGGAACAGAAAAGTAATCTAAATGAAATTGGCGAGATTGTATACCAAAAGAAAAAAAAAATTAAAAATGCAACATTCCCAGCATCCCTTGTTTATGTACATGTGTAGTCGCAACAATGTAAAAACTTTAGTTCGATTAAGTACTAAAGAACGAAATGTGTCATACGAAAACGTTTTTTCAGTTTCACACACACACACACACACACACACACACACACACACACACACACACATATATATATATATATATATCTCCGAGTGAATACAGAACGAAGTGAATACTATCACTAATCCCCACCAACACATCTAACAAAACTAAATAAATATAAGGAAAGAGGATTTCCATTACTTTACACACCGCCTGATGAGACATTGAAGTTTCAATGTCGAAACAATCGTACCTTTTTAGCGGATATATATAGAATGATTATGTACATGTTCTAAAATATAATTTATAATACATATATATAATTTATTGAAAAATTTCATAATGATATTTTATAACTATTTTATAAAGCATGTATATTTCAATTTAAAACATTTAACAGTATTCAAGATTATTATGCGGAGCTATTAAAGAAATGCAAATAGTCTGTTTTTGTGGAAACCAAATATTCCAACTGGAATAAATTATGGTTCCGTTGTTAAAACTTAAAATAATTCCACCCGAAACTTTCGAGATTGCAAATCAGCTGAAATATATATATAAAAAAAAAACAACAATAAAAATATTTACTGTTAAAATTTCATTAACTTCCGTGTGGTAATATTTTCAACATCACTTTTATTCTTGCAATCAGTGAAATTAAAAGTATTTTAGCAGGTTACTTAGATGCGTTTCAATAGTTGTTTTGACTTTTGATTTGAACTTTTGATAACAAAAAAGCAAGAAAGATAATTTGGTCTATAAATCCTGATCCTTCCAAGCATAGCGTTTGAATTAGACATTTTATCCGCATTAGAATCTTGTTTCCATCAGATTTTGTTATCATCACTACTGATGCTCATAGATATTTGACAAAAAATTCCAAGTAATTGTCTTTGAATATAAATTTGTCAATTATACAATATGTGCATATTCTATACATAAAACTTTTGAAATATTATCGGATTTCTGTGTTGTTTTTTCGATCATAGTGTTCCCTCTTTTGTTCTACCATAATTAACACTCTTCCAGTTAGTGCATTTTTTGATTAACAATTATCATAAAATATATCGAACAGGGATGTGCAGTGGGTATCGACTCGGAACGAGAAATCGGGGAACCGAGTTCGAATTCCAGTTGAATTCCTTGCACTTACGCACAAATACCCTTGGGAAAGATATTAATCCATCTCTTTCCTCCAGTTATGGGTTAAATAATAGAATAGAGTGGGTTCTATAGCCTTGGTTGGCAACCAGTCTACCGCAGAAAGCAATGGCAAGTTACTGCGGGATAATCTTCTGCCCAGTCAGTTATGTCCCTTTCGAGACATGATCACCCAAAGCGTGTATCACGTATGTCACATAAGTGAGTGATATCGAACAGTATACTCACAAATTCGATTAGATCATATATTAAAACCTACCTCCAAATACAAAAGCAATATGAGAGAGAGAGAGAGAGAGAGAGAGAGAGCGAGAGAGAGAGAGAGTGTGTGTGTGTGGGGGGGGGGTGTATAGCGAGCAGATGAAGAAAAAATGCCCTGAGGTGTGTGGGGCCTTCGCAAAACTTCGAAGTCGGCATAACTCTGTTCAGTTAACTGACAAACTTCTCCACATTAATTTTCAAATGCCGTCATAAAAATATATTTTAACTATCTAATACATAGAATCTTAGAATGACCCCATTCCGTTACACTTGCCGATTCATTCCTATCTTGCGTTGATCATTCATTGGAGGATTTTACGAACTGAAGAAGTGTAATGGCTACACATGCCAGTGTATGTATGCAACGACTCTGTATTGTTTATGTAGGAATTTAAGTGTCCTATTGTGCATTATGTACACCTAGCTATATGGTTATTTATGTTTTTCGTGTATATGGTTGCACCCAGTTATATGCATGTTCCGTGTATGTAGGGGCGCCTAAGTATAATTATAATTATGGTTACATGTATGACTAGCAGTATAGCCCGGCGTTGCTCGGGTATAATGAAAGCTTTAAAACTAACCCATGGTCCTGGAGCTCAGACTCAGCCTAAAGAATATTTGTGTGAAGTTTGGTGAGAATTGGATAAAAATTGTGGATTTGTATAAAGGACATACAGACAGATAAGCAGACACACACACAAACATCTTGCCTTTTATATATATATATTATCGATTTTCTGCACTATTGTAAGAACTGCAACCTTGAAACTTCTGAATATCGTTTCTTATGTCTTTGTCTATGAGTGTATCAAATTTGATTAAAATCGGACCACTCCTTCTATAACCTGATGTTTTCGATTATCGATTATCGATATTTATCGACAGTACCTTGACACAAAACCTAGCTAAGAACACTCTCAGATGCTTATAGTACAACTGTGTAAATTTTCAAGAAAATCGGTTCAGCCGTTTCGGAGTCTATAGGTAACAGACACACACACGGACAAAGTTCCATTTATAAATAAGTTTAGTTTATATGCATTATTGTATGTATATTCCTTTAAAGCCATTGTTTCATTTAAGGAGAGATGGAAACACGTCCGTTTACTTTGTAGTCAGTCAGTTAAAGTGCCATACGTGATACACGCTTGGGCGATCATGTCTCGAAAGAGACATGACTGACTGGGCAGAAGATTATCCCGCAGTAGGTTGCCATTGCTTTCTGCGGTAGACTGGTTGCCGACCAAGGCTATAGAACCCAATCTGTCCTGCTATTTAACCCATAACTGGAAGGAAGAGACGGATTAATACCTTTCCCAAGGGTATTTGCGCGTAAGTGAATACAATGGACTCAACTGGAATTCGAACTCGGCTCCCCGGTTTCTCATTCCGAGCCGATATCCACTGGACCACAACGCACATAATGTTCTAAAAAACAAATCCTAAAGGAAAGTGACTTTTATGTATTATTATTATATTATATTACTATTATATTACTATTTACGTTGGAGAATGAAATAAAAGCCATCCAGTACTCTTGGGGTTCATTGACTAGTCTGGCCCAAGATAGGCAAAGGTGGAGAAACTTTGTTGATGTCCTACACTCCATTGGGTGTAACGGATGATGAAATTACTATTTTATATTATTTAATGTTATAAAAGCAGTGATGAATTCACCCTGATCTTATCAAGCACTGCAAGACTATTCTACTGTTTCCTCTGCACGAAGTCCTCTGCCAGTGCTGGAAAGAAAGGGTTGCACCACAGGACATGAAGGGCGCTATTTCACCACTCTCTACAAGAACAAAGGCGAGCAAAACAACTGCAACAATTACAGAGGCATCTCTCTACTCTGTGTCGTGGGCAAAGTCTTTGCTCGAGTAATCATGTTCCGCCTGCAGAAACTTGCTGAACATGTTTACCCAGAGTCGCAGTGCAGCTTTCGATCAGAACGCTCAACAGTAGACATGATCTTCTCGCTCCGTCAACTCTATGAGAAATGCAGAGAACAACAGATGACCCTGTAAGTCGCTTTCATGGATCTGACCCAGGCATTCGACCTCTTTAGTAGGGAGGGACTCTTCAGAATCCTGTCCAAGATTGGCTGCCCACCCAAGCTGCAGAGCTTGATTGGTTCCTTCCATAACAATATGCGGGGTTCTGTACAGTTCAATGGCAACACCTCGGAGCCCTTCAACATCTGCAGCGGGTCAAACAGGGTTGTGTCCTCGCTCCACTCTCTTCGGAATCTTCGCGCTACTTTTGAAGCACGCATTCGGCACATCATGGGGAAGGGATTTACCTGCATACGAAATCAAATGGCAGGCTTTTCAATCTTGCCCATCTCAGAGCCAAGAATAAAGTACGAAAAATTCTTATCAAAGACATGTTGCTTGCTGATGATACGGCATTAGCATCCCACACCCAGCGTGAACTTCAGTCACTGATGGATCATTTCTCTCAGGCATGCAGAATTTGGGCTGGCCATTAGCTTAAAAAAAACCCAAAAAAAACAAGTCCTGTGTCAAGGTACCGCCGCATCACCGGTCATCACCATCAATAACTATGAGCTGCATATGGTCCATCAGTTTACCTACCTTGGCTCTACCATCACTGGCAACGTCTCCCTGGACATAGAACTCGACAAGAGTATTGGGAAGGCAGCCACAACCATTGCGCGCCCCACAACACGTATTTGGACGAACTCCAAGCTGACAGTGAATACGAAGATGGCAGTGTACTACGCCTGTACCATCAGCATACAGCTATACAGCAGCGAGACATGGCCCACGTACGCCAGGCAAGAGAGGCGTCTGAACACCTTTCATGTGAGAAGTATCCGACGCATATTGGGAACCTTATGGCAAGAAAAGGTGCCCAACACTGAGGTCCTGTATCGTGCGGATCTGTTCATCTTATTCACACTCTTAAAAAAGCACAGACTTCACTGGCTAGGCATTGTCCACCGCATGCCAGACGGTTGCGTTCCAAAAGACCTACTGTATGGAGAGCTGTCCTCTGGAAGAAGACCCACTGAGCAGCCACAACTGCGGTATTGTGACATCATGAAACGCGATATGAAAGCTGTGGGCATCAACACGGAGTCATGGGGGAGCGTAGCAGTCAACCAAATCAAATGGAGAGGAACCCTATCCCAACAACTCAAATCAAGGGAGGAGCAACTGACACAAGTCGCCAGGGAGAGGTCATTTTCACGTTAAACATGAATGCGACTGATTTTTTATCTCTAATTAATTTAAACTATCGCCCGATCAAATAATGCCTCCATTTTCTTAGTGATTGAACAAGAACATAGTACAGAATAACAACGTTACGGTTTATACAAGGTTCTGCAGAAAAAAGGCTGTTTTAAAGAGGCGACTATGGTGCATAGAGGCGCCGTCTCTACTACCGGAGGTAGTGCATGAACCAGTGTAGTAATGAATGCTTTCGCTATACTTCTCTTTAATATGTTAAGTGCTTTCTCTGCTATAAGAAATAATTTTGATACACTTGTTAGAGAGTGGATTTCTTCTGAAAACGACAGTATCCAGTGAGTATAGTGTGCGAACATTTCTAATGCTCGGCGTAGAGCGGTTAAATCTTTTGGAAACGGTAGGCTGAGTAATGGATTCAAAGATTCTGGATCGAGTTTTATATCATTTTTACTGATCATGTAATGAAGTCATTTTATATTTTCGCGCCTAAAATGATAATTCCCTCGGTTAAGTGTCAGCTTCTACCTTTTAACAGCCTCTATGAATAATTTGAGATTTTTGTCATGTTCCACTCGATTTTTCCCGCAAATAGTTACGTTATCGCTGTAAGCATAGGTGCCTTGCAGTTTCTCTTACAACATTATCTGGTCTATCATCCGTTGTAATCTAGCTTCACCGTTAGTTAGGCCAAACGGTATACTGCAAAATTGATAGACTTTGCCGCTAGCCTCGAAAGCTGTATATGATTTATCGCTGGGTTTTTATAGCGTTGTGGATCCCGGGAATGGGGCCCGCACAAATAAATGAACAACGACCAGTAATTTGAGATAGAAAATAAGTGTATTAACGAAAGGATATAGACTTGAGTGAAGATTAGTAGTCCAGGAATGGGGTTTAGTAAAAAGTATATGTACAAGTCTCTGGAAGTGAAGCCGTAGTATATTGAGCATGTCCGCGTCGGGGGCTAACGGGTACGGCGTAATAATCTCGATGAGTGGAACACAGAGCAACTATGAACTACTGTGTACTGACTGCCAATCTCTCTCTGGACTCTCGTATTCTCCGGTTAACTCTCTGGTATTCTCCCGTCTCGCTTCTATAGCAGTAGTATAAGTATACTCTGTACGAGTCCATATTTATGAAAAGGGAGAACCCCACAACATATTAATGATGATAGGCATGTTTGCAGTCTGCCATAATAAATAGACTGTTTTTGTCTATTTTTCTATCATTTGTGTTTATGGTTTGGGAATAGTCAATTACCATTCGCTTTTTCCTGTTGTCAGAAGAGACTATGAAGGCTTGAGCTTTCCACGGCGAATGATCCGGTTCGATTATACCTTCCTTCAACATACGAGTAACTTCGGTTTGGATAAATAATTTGACATCTTCCGCATGTCAACTAGATTTAGAAGCTATCAGTTTACAATCGGGTGTTAGATTGTAAAAAAGTGCTGGTTACGGAATTCTCATTGCTGTTAGGTCGCAAATTTTAAAAGTTGGCTTAGAGACTTCGAAGGGTATATTTAATAATGAATGTTGACGAAAGAAGTTATGCCCAAATGTTAGGTAGCGACATAAGATTTTCATTAGTATATATTTTACTCCTTGATAGGAAAATTTGTACAAGATTGTTAATACTTACGTTTCTGTGATTGCGCTTAAATAAACTAAGTTGTGCCTTATCTATAACTAAAGATTTTCACATTAGTCAGCAGACCGCATTCGCATTACTATTTGAGAGGACTTGAGGCCATTTTATTAAATCTAAGCTATCTTCATTCTGTAAGCAGAAGGATTGGTTACTGGCGCTAAATGTAATGAGTCTATGATTTATACTAATGATTCTCTAGTTTTCTGTTTTTAGTCGTATGTTCACATATGTATGTTTTATTCTCTAAAGAGCAAAGAAAAATGACCGGTTAGCGCTTTTTGTTTTTGTCTTTTTTTTAAATTTTTTTTATTTTTCGATCTTCCACTTCACGAAGAGTAATAATGCGTTCCTTATCCTTACTCTTTCTCCTTTTTGTTTTAATGTATTTGCGTATATTTTAAAACCCTAATAAAAACGCGTCAATATGTGATCAATATCTACAATTTAATATAGTGCAAAATTGAATTAACAGTTGAACGATATTGTAGAAAAATATAAAAATAAAAAGAAACATAGCTACATTGTAGTAGCAGATTTTGTCTTCTATCATTGAATGAATAGAAGAGAGGAAAGTGAAAAAGGGAAATACATCACTAAAATAAATAAGTAAATAAACAAATACAGAATAATGAGCATACATTCCCAAGTTAAATTGAACTAAATTTAATTTCAGTCCCAGACCTTCGACATTCTCCCAGAAAATCGTTTACATGAACAAATAATGAGCATACATTCCCTATTTAAGTTAAACATACTTTAATTCCAGCCCTGACATTCGATGTTTTCACACCAAATCATTTCCACAAGAAATAACGAATAATGAGCATACATACCCTAGTTAAGTTAAACTAACTTTAATTCCAGTCCCAGACCTTCGATATTCTCCCACCAAAACGTTTACATAAACAAATAAAGAATGAACGTACATTTCCTAGTTAAGTCAAACGACCTGTAATTCGAGTCCCTGACCTTCGATATTCCCCCACCAATTTTTTTACATAAACAAATAACGAATAATTAGCATACATTACCTACTTTAGTTAAACTAACTTTAATTCCAGTCCCTTCGATATTCTTCCACAAAATCGTTTACTTGAACAATTAAGGAATAATTAGCATACATTCTCTAGTTAAGTCAAACTACCATACATTCCAGTCACTGACCGTCGATATTCTCCCAGCAAATCGTTTACATCTAAACTTATTTATAAATGGAACTGTGTGTGTGTGTGTGTTACCTATAGACTCCGAAACTGCTGAACCGATTGTCTTGAAAATTTACACAGTTATGCTAAAAGCGTCTGCGAGTGTTTTTAGATAGGTTTTGTGTTGAGGTACCTACGATAAATATCGAAAATCGATAATCGAAAAAATCGGGTTATAGATGGAGTGGTCCGATTTTAATCAAATTTGATATACTCATAGGCAAAGACATAAGAAACGATATTCAGAAGTTTCAAGGTTGCAGTTCTTACAATAGTGCAGAAAATTGATTATATATATATATATATATATATATATATATATATATAAGCTTTCATTACACCCGAGCAACACCGGGCTATACTCTAGTTAAGTTAAACTAAATTTCATTCAAGTCCCTGACCATCAATATTCTCCTACCAAATCGTTTACATACACAAATAAGGAATAATGAGTATACATTTCCTAGTTAAGTTAAACTAAATATAATTCCAGTCCGTGACCATCGATATTCTCCCACCAAATCGTTTACATGAACAAATGACGAATAATGAGCATAGATTCCCTAGTTAAGTTAAACTCATTTTAATTCTAGTCCCTGACCTTCGATATTCTCACACCAAATCGTTTACATAAACAAATAACGAATAATGCGCATACATTCCCTAGTTATGTTAAACTAACTTTAACTCCAGTCCCTGAGTTTTCATATTCTCCCACCAAATCGTTTACTCAAACAAATAAAGAATAATGAGAATACATTCCCTAGTTAAGTTAAATTAACTTTAATTCCAGTCCCTGACCTTATAGTTGATTGCTTATCTTTTCTTTTTCCGTTAGTAGTGGGAGTCCGTTCAAGTGAAAGGTAATTGCATACCGTTGCAGGTTAACGGAATTTGGCCTTGTGGTAGATAGCCCACTATAAGTCATAAAATGATTATAAAATCAAGACAAGCAATTTGAGTAGAAAATTAACGTTTATATAGACACATATCAATTAATGTTTTACAATTAAAGCAATACTTGAAATAAAGGTCCTACGGAGGTTAGAATGTTCATGGCAAATGATGAGCTGAAAGAGATTAAAGGCTTAGGAATGTGGGGAGCGGAGGTATGTGAGGAATGTCTTTGAAGTAGTCTCTCCTAAGGTCAGTAAGTACTTTTGAGACAGTGAAGACGTGATGCGAGGTGAAGGGAGGCGAATGTAGTAGCCGCTCGACTTAATTCAAGGGGATATTAATTACATTCTTCTCCTTGGTCTCTGCGTCAGTCTGTTTGTTGGGGGCTTGTCTGTATCCGCTTTTTATATCTGCTTTTTTGGATCAAAACAGTTCGTTATGAAATTCACACTTGTATTTGATTCTGAGCTGCCCATTGGCTGGTAAATAAAATTCGCGTAGGCTCGCGCAATGAAATTTGATATTTGATTAATTTTTATTTTTCAACCGGAACATCTGCGCGAATACACCTGCGCAGAGACGACTTTTGTTTATTTGCTTTCTGGTCGTTATAGAGCAAACATCCGGTCCCTCGCTTTTGCTCGGTATCACCACAACCTTCCATATTCTCCCACAAAATCGTTTACATAAACAAATACCGATAATGAGTATACATTCCCTAGTTAAGTTAAAATAACTTTAATTCGAGTCCCTGACCTTTGATATTATCTCACAAAATCGTTTAAATAAACAAATAATGAATAATGAGCATACATTCCCTACTTAAGATAAACTAACTTTAATTCCAGACCCTGACATTCGATATTCTCCCACCAAATCGTTTACTTGAACAATTAAAGAATAATGAGCATACATTTTCTAATTAAGTCAAATTACCTGTAATTCCAGTCATTGACCTTCGATATTCTCGCAACAAATCGTTTACATAAACAAATAGCAAATAATGCAAGCAACATAACTCGACTATATTCTGTAAAAAACGGTTTAATTTCTATTTTTGTCTTCAGAAATTGAATTAAATCAACTTTACAGTGTTCGCTGCTTGTGGTAAGTTAACCGGGATTCAGTCCATTTTTCAGTCTGTTTTTGTGAAATTTCTTGGAAATTATTTTATTTATTTATTTATTTATTTTATTTTTTTTTCGTCTTTTGGTCGTCTTTGATTTTTTTTTTTTCGTCACTTAATTTGTGTAAATAATTTTACTATTCAAGGGTATTTTCGACTAATGATAAATAGCATCACGGTTCAATTATTTCCATTAGTTTTGTCTTGTAGACGATTTAAATTTCTGTCTTCGAGAGATTGAATTCTTAACGGTTTGGCAAGCGAACGCAAGCAACATAACTCGACTATATTCTGTAAAAAACGGTTTAATTTCTATTTTTGTCTTCAGAAATTGAATTAAATCAACTTTACAGTGTTCGCTGCTTGTGGTAAGTTAACCGGGATTCAGTCCATTTTTCAGTCTGTTTTTGTGAAATTTCTTGGAAATTATTTTATTTATTTATTTATTTATTTTATTTTTTTTTCGTCTTTTGGTCGTCTTTGATTTTTTTTTTTTCGTCACTTAATTTGTGTAAATAATTTTACTATTCAAGGGTATTTTCGACTAATGATAAATAGCATCACGGTTCAATTATTTCCATTAGTTTTGTCTTGTAGACGATTTAAATTTCTGTCTTCGAGAGATTGAATTCTTAACGGTTTGGCAAGCGAACGCAAGCAACATAACTCGACTATATTCTGTAAAAAACGGTTTAATTTCTATTTTTGTCTTCAGAAATTGAATTAAATCAACTTTACAGTGTTCGCTGCTTGTGGTAAGTTAACCGGGATTCAGTCCATTTTTCAGTCTGTTTTTGTGAAATTTCTTGGAAATTATTTTATTTATTTATTTTTTTTTTTTTTTCGTCTTTTGGTCGTCTTTGATTTTTTTTTTTTCGTCACTTAATTTGTGTAAATAATTTTACTATTCAAGAGTATTTTCGACTTTTACTAAGTTAAAACTTTGTAAGCCTCAGTCACTTTTTCCTTGTTTTTTTTTTTTTAATTGGAGTAGATAGTTTCTACTATCGCCCGGTCTCACACTCCACCCCCTTCTTTTGAATGAGTTTAGAGGTGATCACCTTGTTTCTTGTTTAGGAAGGGGTTCCCGGTTCATCCCCTTTCTCTGGTCTTGGTGTTAGTTCAGCTGGAAGCTCTTTGCAGTTACGGAGTATGGTGGCAACGTCTTTACATTCTGAGGGTACCGGGTTGGCAGTTTCCTGGTTGCTGCTTCCGACTGGTAGTTAGGAGCCCGAACTCTTGCGTAGCGTCTTGAGAGGCTGCTCTGATCAACAGTTGAATAATACCGGGGTTCTTGTAGTGCCATATCGCGCATGGACGGGCGTCCCTGCATGAACGTTCGGTGGGCAACCCCGAGGCCACATTATGTTGTAGGCCGCGCCAGTCTCCATCCTTCACAAGTTGCAAATGATTGACCGACTGATTCTATTCTAAGACCACTCCTTAACTGAATTACTATGGAAAAAAGCAATCATAATAACAAAACTAAACCAGCTCATTTGAAAACGCCCAAACCTGTCTGCATCTCTTTCACTAACATACGCGGCATCCGCACCAACTTCCCCAGCGTAGATTCTTTCCTCCATAATAACTCACCTGATATATTGGCCCTATGTGAAACTAATCTTAATCCTTTTATCCCCTCATCTGAGTTCTGCGTTCCTGGCAACCTTCCCCTCTTCAGGAAGGACTCCAATGTTCATATGCATGGGCTTGGTGTCTATGTCAGCGAACACCTTCCCTGAGCTAGGGTGTCATCTTTTGAATCCCCAGATCATTCTTTCATGTGCTTCCGCCTCTCACTTCTCAGCTCGATTAGCTATCTCTTCTTTCTGTACCGCTCTCCTTCCTCCCCTGACTGTTCGTTACTTGACATCATTTCTGACAATATTGACAAAGCCATTTCTACCCATCCCTCTGCCCATGTATTCGTGTTTGGTGACTTTAACGCCCACCACACCAAGTGGCTGAAGAACGCTGTCACTGACCCTGCTGGTGTCCACACCATGAACTTTTCAATCACCCAATCCCTTACGCAAGTAGTGGACTTCCCCACGCGTTTCTCCGACAACCCTAACGGAAGGAACTCACTTCTAGACCTCTGCTTCACTTCCATCCCAGACTCTTGCACTACCAGACAACTCTGCCCACTTGGAAACTCTGACCACACTGTAGTGTCCGTCAATATTACACTCCACTCCCGCCCGACCCATGAAACACAGACAAGTAGAATATCATACTGCTATCAAAGAGCAGACTGGGATTCGTTCCGAGACTTCCTCTGTGACATCCCTTGGAACAACGTCTTTAGTCTTCCCATCGAAGAATGTGCATCCGAGGTCTCCTCCTGGGTTAAGGCTGGCATCGATGCCTTCATCCCTGCTAGGAAATTCCAGCTTAAATCTCATTCGTCTCCATGGTTCTCACCCGCTTGTTCGGCTGCCATTGCCCACCGGAATCATTTCTTCCGACTTTATCGTAACTATGCGTCGGAACAAAACAGGCGCCTTTTCACTTCAGCTCGTAATAAGTGTAAAAGGATACTTAACGAAGCTAAGATGTTGTTTGCTGCCAGAATGAAGCAACGCATAGCATGCTCTAAATTCGGCTCTAAAGACTACTGGCGACTCTGTAAAAGAGTACTTAACAAGAGCAAGTCCACAATACCCCCGCTAATCAACAAATTTGAGGTCCTCACCTCCCCGGCAGATAAGGCTGAATGTTTTGCCCGCAGATTCTCGAACAATTCGAGTCTGGACTCGTCTGGAGTTTTTACACCCGACTTCTCACCTAGAACCGAGGCACAACTGAATGATGTCCACATTACACCTTCGCTTGTCTCTAAGATAATCTTAAAACTTGACCCTCACAAAGCGAGCGGTGGTGACGGAATCCCAACCATAGTCTTAAAGAAATGTGCCCCTGAACTCTCCTCTATCCTTTCTAAGCTCTACAACCTCTGCCTATCTGCTTCCTGCTTTCCTGCCTGTTGGAAATCTTCCTCTATAGTTCCTATATTTAAAAACACTGGAGAACCCTCTGACCCTGCAAATTACCGCCCTATCAGTCTTCTTCCGATCTTTGGCAAAGTGTTCGAAGCCATTATCAACGCCGAGGTGGTTCAGCATCTCACAGCACACAGGCTCCTCTCGGACAAGCAATATGGTTTCCGCTTCACCAGGTCTACTGCTGATATGCTAACGACCATCACCGAGTACATATACCAGGCACTCGACAGGAATGGCGAAGCTCGAACCGTTGCATTGGATATATCTAAGGCGTTCGACAGAGTTTGGCATGCTGGCCTTCTATGTAAACTGCGGAGCTATGCTATAACTGGACATTTGTTTCAACTAATCCAGTCATTCCTCTCTAACCGCACAATGAAAGTGGTATTAAACGGACATGCCTCTCAGAACTACCATACAAACGCAGGTGTCCCCCAAGGCTCCATCTTAGGTCCTACACTCTTCCTGATATATATTAATGATCTCCCTGATTCCATAAGAACCCAAATAGGTTTGTACGCCGATGACACCACAGTTTACTCTCGCCTCCAACAAAAATCTGGTGTAGGCGTCAAAGCTAAACTCGCAGCCGAGATTGAAAAAGACCTCCAATCCATATTGGACTGGGGTAAGAAATGGCTAGTAAATTTTAATGCTTCTAAAACGAAGCTACTGTCAATTAACCATCATCGACAATCTCACCTACCTCCCATTAGCATGGACCAGGCTTGCCTCCCAGAGAGTAAAACACTACGCCTCCTTGGTCTCACACTTTCAGCGGACCTCAAATGGAATGACTATATCGAATCCATTGCTAAATCCGCTGCTATGAAAGTCGGTTCTCTGTGTAGGGCCCGGAAGTTTTTTCCGTCTAAATCTATCCTGCACATTTACAAATCTACCATCCGCCCGTGCATTGAATACTGCTGCCATATCTGGTCGGGTGCCCCTGCTGTTCTCCTCGGGCTTCTCGATAAGGTTCAGAGGAGGGTCTGTAATGTGATAGATACCGACTTGGCAGACCGCCTGCAGTCTCTCTCCCACCGGCGAGACGTGGCTTCGCTGTGTCTCTTCTATAAATACTTTCACAGCTTCTGCTCCGATGAACTTAGATCACTGGTGCCCCCTAAATACGAATTTGCACGAGATACTAGATTAGCAACTAGATCCCACCCTTTTACAGTGAAACCGATAAAATGCAGCCGTAACTTCTACTCCAACAGTTTCTTTCCTCGCACTTCCCGACTGTGGAATTCTCTTCCAAACGATTGCTTCCCCGACGGCTACAATCTCCAGGAGTTTAAATGTAAGGTCAATAGACACCTCCTAACACACTAACCTGCTCCCATTCTATCAAACACTCTTCCCATCTGCCCGACACTCATCCTCGCTATCCTTACTCATCTATCACCTTTCTCCTGACATTCCCTATGTCTATCCACTCCTTCTCTTTACCTTCCCCTATGTAGCCCCATGCGCAATAGTGGCAGTGGAATGCCTTGCTTGGGGTGAGATGATTAAAAAAAAAAAAAAAAAAATGAGCCTACTGTCCCAAGTTAAGTTAAACTAAATTTAATTCTAGTCCCTTACATTCGATAGTTTCCCATCAAATCTTTACATAAAAAATAACGGTTAATGAGCATACATTAGCTACTTAAGTTAAAACTAACTTAAATTCCAGTCCCTGACCTTTGATATTCTCACACCAAATCGTTTAAACAAATAATAAATAATGACCATATATTCTCTCGGTAAGATAGACTAAAATTAAATCCAGTCAATGACGTTCTATATTCTCCCACCAAATCGTTTACATAAGAAATAAAGAATAATGAGCATACATACCCTAGTTAAACTAACTTAAATTCTAGTCCGAGACCTTCGATATTCTCCCACTAAAATCGTTTACATAAACAAATAAGGAATAATGAGCTTACGTTCCCTAGTTAAGTTAAACTAACTTTAATTCCAACCTCAGACCTTCGACATTCACCCAGCAAATCGTTTACATGAACAAATAACGAATAATGATCATACATTCCCTAGTTAAGTTAAACTAACCTTAATTCCAGCCCCTGACTTTCGATATTCTCCCACCAAATCGTTTACATAAACAAATAATGAATAATGAGCATACATTCCCCAGTTAAGTCAAACTAACTTTAATTCCAGTCCCTGACGTTCGATATTCTCCCACCAAATCGTTTACATAAAGAAATAACGTATAATGAGCATACATTAAGAAAAACTAACTTTAATTCCAGTACCTGACTTTCGGTATTCACCTACCAAATCGTTTACATAAACGAATAATGAACATACATTCCCTAGTTAACTTAATCTAATTTTAATTCCAGTCCCTGACCTTCGATATTTTCCCACCAAATCTTTTACACCTGGTGTTCGAAAGCAAATCAAATGCTGAGTATTTTGCATGATCCGTTAGACCACCAAAAGAGCCAGATGGTGTGGGGGCTTTCTCTACACGACTCCAGACGCAAGCTAACATAATTATCTCTGCAACCATCACATTTAATTGGATTTTGCTGTCAACCTTGTCACTAGCATGGAAACATCATCGGCACAAGCACGTGTAACTGGACAAGTTGGTGTTAACAGGGAACCTAATTTTGTGTAGGCTCAGTTGGATCTTAAACTACGCAAGAAATGTTCGAGCCTAAGAACATAAAGTAAATAACCAGACTAAAATGACTAAAACATTTGGACAATACAGGAGTCTTCAATTTTTTTAATCCATTCACTATGAACTGATTTACATCGTTTAGCGTAGCTTCATCATGTGTTTTTTATATCATAAGCACTCAGTGGAGATTGTTTTTGAATAGGCTTCTTCTTCACAACATAACTCTATTCAGAAGCTATTATGTAATCCAACAAAATCTGCAATCGATTTTCTATGATGTTGGCCAAAATCTTCAGCTCTGTATTTAAAATATATAAGGGCTGAAAATTAATAATCACATCACTGTTGTTTGTTCTCTTATAGAATTTCCTTTACACCCCAGGTGAAGTGTTGGGGAATGTTCTCCTACTTTATCCAATTGTTGAAGATCAATGCCAGTCAACCTATGCGAGAGCTTAAGAAAAACTATTGATGTTTATCTTTTTCAATATTTTTTCGATTTTATCATTTATTACATGACTTTCGTACCTAACTAATTTTCTTAACTCGAGTCGAAGACTGTTAGCTAAATAGGTGTTGAATTTCAGACGGAGATATCTAGTAAAATGTTTTTGGTTGTACTCATGAAATTCTTCAAAGATGCCTTAATTTGTAGTCATACGTCGTCCATTCAGCGTTATGACATTGGTAATAATAGCCGATTGATAGTCGATCACTTCGTTCGAAACTCGGCGGCTCTGTCTCTCCTCTATTACTCTTTGAGGGTGTGAAAAGCTTCTTTCTTTCTTTCGGTACCTGAAAATAGTGTTACATCTCTTCATTTACCAATTTTTGTTATTCACTTGTATATGACACACTAACCCTCCACTAACACTATTTGTCATGCACCATGCATAGTTTAAAATGTCTTTCTTCTTCCTTTGTTTATATCATGCAACATTGTACATATATAAGGTTTTCAGCATACCTTAAAGGCTCTTTTTTCATTTTTATATAATATGATTGTGTATATAGATGGGGTTCGCAGCACTCATTACAGTTTCTTTCTTTCTTTCTTTATTCTTTTCATGCAACATGTTCGTGTACTTATGGGATTCGCAGCACCCCTTACGGTTTGTGTTTTTTTATGATTTTGTTTTTCGTGGTTATCATTTTTCTCTTCACTATAGGAGGTTTTGGTGTTCCCTCAATAGGTGTCGGTTTTTGATTCTTCTGCTGAATTCAATTAAGTTTCTTCTTCGTCTTGGCTCGACCTGGCTAAATCAACTCACAGCACTTCCGTTTCGAGTCGTTGCATACTCGCCAAAACTTCACTAATAGACCATTTTATCTGTCTCATAAATCTCCATATTGCTGTTACTATTGCAATAATAATTACCAAGATACCTACCAATGCCGGCCAGCTTATTAAGAATTTTTTATTATCTTTCTATCCCATATTCTCTTTTCTCAAAACATTTAATTTTTACTCTAATCGATTTAGACTAATCTTCTCCATAGGTTTCAGTAATTTGGGTTTCTTTTTTAGGGTAACTTCAGGAAATCTACCCACCACCGGTTCCTAAAATTCTGTGCAATTTCTCAAACGTTTGTCAATTATCCCTAATATTGAATCTTTTTCTTCAAATTTCTCTCTGGCTTTGTAATATGGGGGTAGGGAGATGGGTTTCCAAACACTGAGCACCCAGTGGGAAGTTTTATCAAGAACAATGCAGGTTCTACCTCAGCGTCTCCCATATAACTTGGACAGATCAATCGACCCTTGTAAACGCCCTTCCAAGTACCTCTTCGTACCATTCAAGCACCTCCTGCATTACCCTGAATGGATACGTTATCGACATTCTGCGTAAGGCCGGACTTCACACCCTGCCTCTTAGGAGAGACTCCAACCTCAAAGCGTAGTGGGAACAGCAGACTACACTGACGAAACGACTGTGACAGCGCAAAACGGTCGACCTCTGTCCACTTACCTGTTCAAAGATAACGATGCAACAATCATATCTACTTGCAGAAGTCAGGTTTGAATCCAGCATCCTACAGGACAGCCGTCAAATACTGATGGTCAACCCTGTCGGACACCTTGCACTGATCCAAATTAGTTGTCGTCCTTTACGCCATCTATGATCGTGCAAATTAGATGCAGGTTGCTCTGAATTGATCCATGCCACTGAAAACAAATCTTGTTTATTTCATCCTCAGTTTTCTCCCTTGCAAATACTAGTTGTAAATATATATAATGTTTTGCTGGTATAGGCACCAGTTTCATTTTGGAGAAAATTAAAACAATCCTGACGTAAGATAATTTGAAACATTCAGAGGAATGACCCTAGCCAAAGATTAGTTGAAATCAATGCAGAAGTAGCAGAGACTTAGCTAGATTAACGAATAATTACGAATTATTCGTTAATCTAGCTAAGTAACTTCTACCTAAGTAATTTCTACCTATCTAGCTAAGTAATTATTCGTTAATCTAGCTAAGTAATTTCTACTAAGAGATTTTAATTTTTAAGTAGCATTTCATATCTCCCATCATCTTAATGTCATTATTCAAACAAATATATTCACACCCAAAGTTTATAATCTTGTTGAGTGTGTAAATTCAGTATATAAATACTGAAAGGATGTTTTCAAAATTTTTCATGCATCAATTCTGTATGAATTGAGGGTGTTCACCTGCTTTTGTATAAGAAAAATATTTTAAATTAATTTAATACCTTCAGACAGAGATTTTTTTAATTTAATAAAAATCTGACATACACATAAAATTAACCTGATTATATCACTAATTATATCTCATAATAAATTTACATATTCTTAATTTGATTGGAAAATGTTTCAACTTGTGGAATAAAGCTCATTTTAAAAATGCAATGTGATATATTCAAAGGAAAAAAGAACTGGAATTTTTGAAAATTATACCCGCTTTGTTTATATATTTGAGATCATGGTTGGAAATTTAAAAACAGCTAAGTAAAGTTAAAATGTTAAATGGAAAGAATTACTATAGAATTATGCACACGAATAAAAAAATTGACATAAAAATTGGCTACTAATACAATAATCCTGATGTGATTTCAATTGCGAAAAAGACCGAAATCTAGAAAAAAATTCTTTTTTCGAAAGATAATGGATCCAAATGCTGAATTAATAAATTACTTCCTTTTCATTAAGCTTATCATTTATTTTGTTTTTAAACATAGCAACTCTTTCAGGACAAATTTTATAAAATAAATGTAAATGTCACACATATGGGACTAAATACTTTGTTCTTCAGTACTGTAAATTTTTCATGCAAAAAAAAATTTAGCTATCTGTACAAAGTGCAAAAATATTTGATATTCACATAATAAGATGATTCAAGGAATATAGGAACAACAAAGAAACTGATAGTTACAATCAGAAAACTGGGATTCATGATGACAAAAGAAGGCCAGATGAATTTAATATGCACAAGGCATACTAAATGCAAGAGAAGTTGGTAAACAGTAATTGACCTACTTGACAAGTGTAAGATAATGAGCGGCAAAAAGAAAAAAAGAGTAATGCAGGTGAAAATATACTTAGTGCAATAAAAGAGGAAATTATGAAGAATCATGATCGACTATATCCAGAAAAGACATGACACATCAAAGAATAATAAGAAAATGTTATCCATTTCATTCTTTATAAATTAGAAAATATTTAAAACAGTAAGAAAATGGAAAATATAAATATTAATAATATTCCAGAAATGACTAAATGTTGTTTAAAACGTTTTTCACTCAGTAAGATAATATATTTCCACTACAAGCACAAAATAATTGTTTGGATAGAGCAAAATTTTATTTTCTTAAATATATAGAGAAAATAATAAATAAAATTAAGCTGCAAGTAATTACAAATTAAGTTTATAAACAAAAAATTATTATTTCTTTATTCATCTGTATAGTTGCTGGTTAATTATGGTCTACAGGCCAAATGTGATCATCTGTGAAATATTTCATTTGTCCTCCAGATCATATGAAAGGTATCTCCGTGTATCTCTGACAAAAAGAAATGTTCTATAAAAGTTAATTTTAGCATCATAAATTTGGATTATAATTTTAAACAATATGAGCAAAATGAAAAATTAGAAAAACTGGCATAAAAATTGTGTCCAAAAATATTTATATAAGAAAACTTGGTATCTTTTGTGTACGGACTCACAAATTAACATAATTTGCGATGACTACTGTTTTTAAGCAGTACATATGTGTTTGTTTAAATGATCTTTTAAGTCAGCTGTTGTCACTGCTGTTTGATTCATCAATATATCATGTTGAGGAATTAGGGGCCCTTTTCAATCTGTTCAACTTTTCAAATAGCACTGTGAAAAAATTCCCATCATTTTTGGTTCAGAATTTAGACAAGTTCCAACTAAGTTAAATAGTATGTTCTATCCTTGTAATTTACCAACTGGTATTTCTACAAAATCTATAGGTAGGCTGATTTCAAATCAACAAGTTTTGAAAATTCTATCCTTTGCCTTCACTCTTACAAAGTTTCACTGCATACAGCAATAGTATTTTCTCCAAGTGACATTCCATTCACACCTGCAAACTAAAGCACTGGCCACACTTTTTTCTAAGTTACCACCAACCGGTGTAATATTTACTACTCACTTGGTACATTTTCTTTCCAGAGAATGAGAATATTTTCTTCAACCAAACTCTTTATCAAATTCAACCTTTGCCCCCACTTCTCTAGAAAACACTTAAGTGCCCACCTTATTTTACAGCATGAGAAGCCACCTTTTACATAATTATTTAACTGTTTATTGGCTGATAACATACTGTTATGTAGGAAGAAAGTGTCTATACCGACATGTGTGGTCAAACACGGATCTTCAGGCAACAAACATAACTGTAAAATGAATTGCACTACTGGGATCATGTGACCATAAATATTTAGTATTTAAAGCACCCAGACAGAAGTCTGAGTGTATTCTGCATTGCGCAGAATTTTCATTGTCAGAATCTCTACATTAGGGTGGAAAGGAACCCAGACGAGTCACCGCCAAAATAGCAGTCTCGTCTGGGAAAAATAGACACTAAATTTTTACCCTAGCTTAAGAGATCATATTTCCCACTTTAAAATGCTTTGTGCCGCATCCACCTCGGGCATCCGCTTTTAGTCTCGAAGACTCTACACTGACATTGTCAAACTCTTTGCCTTCCGGCAGAGAGGAACCCAGACGAAGCTCCGCCGAAGAACAGAGTCTCGTCTAGGGAAAAGTAGAAAAAACATTTTTGCCCGAGCTTAAGGGCTCGGATTTCTTACTTTAAATAACCTTGTACCACATCCGTCTCGGGCATACACACTAGTTGGGAGGTAGTATATATCATTCTGTGTTATACACCATCCAGGATTGTGCGTCATTGAAGAGATTAGTTGTTCGAGAGAATGTTATTCCGAGAACATTATTGTGTATTATTCGAAGGATTCGTTAAGTACGTTGATTTTACCTGAAGAAACCGACATATTATAACCCGCTAATAGCGAGTTACCGAAAGTTCCCTTCATAAAAACGTCACGAAAACTAACGTTATGCAACAAACTTGCATAGATTAATTTCCACCATTCCGAAAAGTAATTCCTTTCTTTAACGTGTTTTCAAAATTTTCATGATTTCCACTCTTTGGTGGTGGGTATGTTTACAACACATTGCACTGCTGTGAGCATTTTTTCTTTAATGGTCTTAACACCTTTCAATTAATCAATCATATTTATTGTTATATCAATACAATCAATAACGTTGTCCAGCATGCTTACCTGAAGTTTCATTTATGTTGCATGCACTATTAACTCCACAGTTGTCGTGTCTCTACACTTAGTCTTTTTTCCATTAACTATTTTTACACAGCTCATACCAATACAGATGTTCAACTAGTTTTAACGTAATCAATGTAGCCCACATTGACCATTCCCCGGATTATAATACATGACTTTAACCTTATCCTCTATTTAGTCCTTAAACAAATGCTACTTCAATACATAAAATATTACCCCCTGAATATTTACACTTTTTCTGCTCATTCAAACTTGCCATCTTATGCTAGATCTCCTTGCCATATCTGCTGCAAGATCTTTAGATTTGGTCCGCATCAACACCCTTGCCATTGCCACCATGTCTCCTGTAGTTATGACTACAACATCTGTTGTGGGGTCTTCCCCTTTTGTATATTATAATGAACTCGACTGAGTGTAGATATAATCCTGCCATAGAGAGAAGAGTGGAAGATCTGGAATCTCAGTTGTAGTTGCAGTTTACCGTGGAGAGTAATCGTAGAGATCCGTTACAGTTATCGAAACGTTCCGACAGATACCGAAGTTACCCAGAAACCAGACTAGCTCTGAGCTTCACTCAGCCAGAGTAAGTTACCCGGACATACTATTTCACTTCATGATTTGTATATATTTATTTCTACTAATAGTATTGACTAACCCGCATTCCAGTTTGTATATTACGTTCAATATAACCTACTTTCTATCTCCAGACCGGTTTTTGCTGTTCATTATTTTGGCGGTTCCTCCTCCGGAATCCACAACAGCATTTATCAACAGTTACACAACTCTACTGAAAACTAGCTACAAATATGAACGTAACTGCTCTTTTCAATACCTCTCCAATAAATATAGATAATCCAGCAAGGGTCATCTATTCCTTATCTAGAAACAATAATACAATCCTACTGAAAACTAGCTACAAATATGAACCTAACTGCTCTTTTCAATACCTCTCCAATAAATATAGCTAATCCAGCAAGGGTTATTGTTGTGAGACCGATACTTACCTACATCATAGACTCTTCTAGTACTATATTACTATGTGAATTTTTTTTTTATAAGCGTTTCACCCCGAGCAAGGCATGTCACTGCCACTACTGTGCAGGGGGCTACGTAGAGTGGAGAAAGGCTCATTAAATATAGGAATTGACAGAGGGTAGGTGATAGGCGGGTAAGGACACCGAGAATGAGGGTTGGGTAGATGAGAGTGTTGTGAGAATAGTTGGGAGTTAGTGTGATAGGAGGTGTCTATTGAACCTACATTTAAACACCTGGAGATTGTAACTGTCGGGAAAGCAGACTTGTGGAAGGGAGTTCCACAGGCGGGAAGCGCGAGAAAATAAGCTGTTAGAGTAGAATTTACGGTTACATCTTATTTGTTTAACTGTAAAAGGGTGGGACCTAGTTGCTAATCTAGTATCTCGTGTAAATTCGTGCTTAGGCGACACCAGTGATCTAAGCTCATCGGAGCAGAAGCCATGAAAGTACTTGTAGAAGAGGCACAGGGAAGCCACATCACGCCGGTGAGAGAGCGGCTGCAGCCGGTCTGCCAAGTCAGTATCAACCACGTTACAGATCCTCCTTTGTATTTTGTCAAGAAGCCTAAGGAGAGCAGCAGGGGCACCCGACCAGATATGGCAGCAATATTCAATACACGGGCGGATGGTAGATTTGTATATGTGCAGAATAGATTCAGGTGGGAAAAATTTCCGGGCCCTGCACAGGGAGCCCACTTTCATAGCAGCAGATTTGGCAATGGATTCAATATAGTCATTCCATTTGAGGTCCGCCGAGAGTGTAAGGCCAAGGAGGCGTAGTATTTTACTCTCTGGGAGGCTAGCCTGTCCCATGCTAATGGGAGGTAGATGCGATTGTCTATGGTGATTAGATGATAACAGCTTTGTTTTAGAGGCATTGGAATTTACCAACCATTTCCTACCCCAGGCCACTACGGATTGCAGGTCCCTTTCAAGTACGGCAGCGAGGTTCACTTTGTCGTCCAGACCTGGTTTCTGATCGATGCAGGAGTAGATTGTTGTGTCGTCGGCATACATGCCAACTTGGGATCTAATGGTGTCAGGGAGATCATTAATGTAGATCAGAAAGAGCGTGGGACCTAGGATAGAACCTTGAGGGACGCCCGCGTTCGTCTGGTAGTTTTGGGAGGCATGCCCATTTAATACCACCTTCAATGTGCGGTTAGAGAGGAAAGACTGGATGAGGTCAAACAGATGTCCAGTTATCCCATAGCTCCGCAGTTTGCACAAGAGGCCAGCATGCCAGACCCTGTCGAATGCTTTGGAGATATCCAAGGCAACGGTTTGTGCTTCACCATTCTTGTCGAGTGCCTGGTATATGTACTCGGTAATGGTCGTTAGCATATCAGCAGTAGACCTGGTGAAGCGAAACCCATACTGTCTGTCGGAGAGAAGCCCGTTGGCCATAAGATGCTGAGTCACCTCGGCGTTGATAATGGCTTCGAAAACTTTGCCAAAGATTGGAAGGAGACTAATAGGACGGTAATTGGCGGGGTTTGAGGGTTCGCCAGAATTCTTAAATATAGGAACTACGCAGGAGGACTTCCAACAGGCAGGAAAGCAGGAAGCAGATGGGCAGAGGTTATAGAGAGGACAGAGGAGAGTTCTGGGGCACATTTCTTCAGTACTATGACTGGGATTCCGTCATCGCCGCTCGCTTTGTGTGGGTCAAGTTGCGCAATTATCTTGGCGACCAGCGAGGGTGTAATGTGGACGTTATTTAGTTGAGCCTTAGTTCTGGGTGGGAAGTCTGGTGTAGGTATTCCTAACGAGTCCAGTGTCGAATTGGTTGAGAATCTACGGGCAAAGCATTCAGCCTTGTCGGCTGGGGAGGTGAGAACTTCAAATTCACTGGTTAGTGGGGGTATTGAAGTCTTGTTCCTGCTGAGCACGCTTTTGCAGAGACGCCAGTAATCTTTGGAGCCAAACTTAGAGGATGCTATGCGTTGCCTAATTCTGGTAGCAAACGCCCTCTTGGCTTCGTTCAGTACTTTTTTACACTTGTTCCGTGCTGAGGTGAAAAGGCGCCTGTTTTGGTTCGACGAGCAGCTTCGATAGAGCCGGAAGAAATGGTTCCGGTGGGCAATAGCGGCCGAGCAAGCGGGTGAGAACCAGGGGGACGAATTTGGTTTTAGTTGGAATTTTTTGGCAGGGCTAAAAGCATCGATGCCAGCTTTAACCCAAGAGGAGACTTCGGAGGCACAGTCTTCGACAGGAAGATCAAAGACGTTGTTCCAGGGGACGTCGCAGAGAAAGTCCCTGAACGAGTCCCAGTCGGCTCTTTGGTAGCAGTATGATATTCTGCTGGTCTGGTTTTCTTGGGTAGAGTTAGTGCGGATTGATATGTTTACGGAGACTATGGCGTGGTCAGAGTTTCCGAGGGGGCAGAGTTGCCTGGTATGTTTGTAATGTGGACAGTTTATCGCGACTCATTCCTAAAAATACGGAAGTTTTTGAAGACTCCATCATTGCTACATAAAGACGAATTATGAAATAAAAAATATGATTGCGAATACATTTAGAGAGCTCCCAGTTACTTTGACAGACATAAAAAGGGAGTCTCGAGAGGATGAATTCATCCAAAGTATAAAAAACAAAATTCGCAGCAAAAACCTAAATGTGCCTGAAGTTTTCTTCCTCTGTGAGAATGTTCTACTGTATAATGACCGAGTAGTGTTTCCAAATAGCCTACAAAGAAAAATCCTCAAGGATTTTCACATGGAACATCCGGGGAAGAGCCGTACGAAAAGCCTCATGCGCTGCTACGTATATTGGCCAAATATGGACAAAGACATAGCAGACATGATAGAATCTTGCAAGGGATGCGTGCTTCAGCAAAATCTCCGACCACAACGTGCAAATCATGGCCAAACACAGACCATCCATGGCAGAGAATTCATGTAGATTTTGCAGGGCTCCTAGACAACATGTACTACCTTATTGTTGTAGATAGTCACTCAAAATGGCCTGAGGTCATGCAATGTAAAAAACCAACCACCAACTGCACGATCGGATTTTTACACGAGCTATTCGCGCGTTTTGGCGTGGTAGATTGTGTAGTGACAGATAATGGCACTCAATTCACATCAAGTGAATTCAGAGACTTTTACAAGTAGTATCAAGTGGACCACATTACAACGCCTCAGTATCACCCCAGGTCGAATGGTCAGGCCGAGAGGTTCGTGGACACCCTAAAAATAGCTCTAAAAAGGCACTAGGCACACTGACGGATAGAGCATTACAACAGTTTCTGCAGGTGTATAGGATAAGCCCTAATCCTAACACGCCTATGGGACGCTCGCCTGCAGAAACAATGTTCACAAGAAAAATCAAGTCCGTCTTTGATAAACTCATTCCACGGCAAGCGAAGTTCAAGAAAACTGTCACGCTCCCTAAGAAATACTTTAATCCTGGCGACAAAGTTACATTTAAGGCTTAAAAAAACAACATTACATTCTAGGAAGTAGGCAACATCAAACAGAGAATTGGCGAACAGGTCTCTATTGTCCAGGGACCGAAAAACACCCACAAACGCCATATGAACCAGCTCAGGAAATGCTGTTTGAATGAATCTGAGAAATCACCACAAAATACCTGCGAAGAGCCGATCGACGTAATATTCAAACATTTCGATCTTGACATGCTCCAAGTCTCTCCAGAAATACGACGCTCGGGGAGAAAGAGAAAATTTATTCAACCACTCGACATGAATCCCAAGAAGAGGAAGTATTAACAGTTTTACTTTTTTTTTCCCCCTTTCAAAAAAAAATAAAAAATAAAAAAATAAGAGGAAAACTTTTGGAAGCGGGGGTGTTGTGAGACCGATACTTACCTACATCATGGATTCTTCCAGTACTATATTAATATGTGAATGGTAGTATTATGGAAATAGCGCCACTTGTGCTGCTATTGACACTGTCAGCACTCTGCCTTCGGGTAGAGGGCGCTCTCTGCTTCCGAGCAGAGAGCACTAACTCAGTTGTGGTTCCGCCGAAGGGTAGAATCACGAATCGGTAATAATAGACAGACATTTTTTGGTCTGGCTATATGGCCGGGAAGACCCACTATAAAATGACCTTGTGTCTCATTTCGCCTTAAGTGGGAAGTCCGACGAAGTATTGTAGCACCAGTAGTGCGCAGCCGCGTACGACTACCAATATCGGACACCACTGGATAGTAAGCTCCACTTACTCTTACACTATTTTTTGTAACCTTTCTATTTAATATATCTTTCTTTACTTCTAACCCGTGTTTTTTTTCCGTGGTTCCCATTTTGGGTCCACATTAGATATCTATCCCTTGTCTAGCAACAATAACACAACCCTACTGAAAACTAGTTACAAATATGAACTTAACTGCTCTTTTCAATACCTCTCCAATAAATATAGCTAATCCTGCAAGGGTTGGAGTTAGAGTTGTCTCATTAGATAGTTCAGTTTACGACAAAGTACGACAGAATAACCTCAAGTAATGTGCCGACGGGCACAATTTTCACATGTGGTTCGACATAAGCTCCCTCAAAATTGAAATGTATCTGATTTAACAAGAGCGTCATGAAGAAAGCATGTTGGTTGCGTCCAGAAAACGACTCTCAGTACATAAATGTGACGGAACTGGATGTCATACTGAGAGATATCAAGATGGCTCTACAATAAAAAGTAGCAGTACTGCACCTATTTACGGATTCTGTGCGATCATGGATGGATCTCGAACACTTACAAAAGGAAGGCCCGAATACATATGAAAGCTGTAGACGAAATTCTCATTTTCGGAGGTTCAACACACTAGAAAAGCTTTTATATAAGTATGACTTATCGGTGGATGTAACAGTGGCAAAATCAAATCAGAACCGAATGAATAAGCTGACAAAGTTGCCGTAGAGATAGATCGATATAAGAAAAAGATATTGATCTCATGCAACATGTCTGGGTGACATCCGTGAGCAAGTGTAGTCCAGATCAAATAAACCCCGTCCAATGCCAAAGTTAAGATCCTAGCGTCAAATAAACTTTAAAGTTTGTAAGACGAATCGATTCTGCGGTATCTAAGGATGACTTGAAAGCAGTAGTTAGGAGATGCCGGAAAAGCCAGTCAACTGACAAATCACTGGCATACTGGAAGAAAGGAATTGGATGGAAGTGACATGTGGAATAGGGTGGGGATTACTCATCATCAAAATCTACCTAACGTTGATCGAATGTGGCAACCCACAGTTTCATATTTGGCGACAGCCGTTTCAGCAGGATTCAGCCAGTGTAATTAACCATTTGAAATGGTCAGATTCTCACCAACAACGTCACTGCATTCCGAACTTTTTAGGTGAGTAGCGGCAACGAGATAGTAGAAAATAGCATCGGGTCTTCAAGCGAATTTCCAACAGGAAGCCATGTTCAATAATGAAGGTAGTTTATTGGTACAATGTCACACCAAACGACGAGGTAACACACTGAACTGTATCCGCCAGAGTGAGAATCGTCGTATTATTTGGGAGAGCACGTATGAGTAAAAGCTCCTCACAGCTTGTGCACGACGCCGTATAGAATGTGGGGGATTTGGTATTTGCTGGGTTGTATGTTGATCATTTCCCCCACAAATACAACACTCTATTTTGCAATCGCGCAAAGTGAAGGAATAATTTACAACGGACATTCAACAACAAACAATTTATTATGTGACAAAATAAATGGTATGTAGAAACCAACAAAATACATGATTCTAAAATTGCCTTTTTGAGAAATATAAACTTGGCAAGAAGTTAATTTTTGTCCAAAAACGTGTATGTGTTTGCATTATCAGAGTCTGTAAATAAGCCTTTCCTACTTACATTTTGGTGCGTTACAGTTGGCGACAACGTGTCGCGTTGCTCAAAGAAAGTTTGTCGGCTTATTCTTTTTAAGGTCCTTGGAGCGAGGTCACGAACTTTTGGCATGGAAGAAATGACATGGCCGGCAAAGTATACGGTGTCATGCGGACTTAATGGCCTGCTGGGTGACTGCTTGATGACTGACCTACCTTTCTAACTGTTGTATTATATACATTAATAGGGGATCAACTAAGCTTCCTAACATTAGGGTGTGAAAACATTTACGGACCAATCAGATTTATTATTTTACTACTTTGTTTTGGGGCCTAAATATTTTTGTGTTAATTTACTTTCAAGCCTATTTTTCTAGAATGTTCTTATTCTAAGTTTTTAGCTGATTGGTTGAGAAATATAAAAATGTAATCTAAATTCTACTGCTGTTTTGATCCAATTTATCTAGAATGTTCTATTGTGTTTTTGTGTTGCTTATTTTAATAAAAAAAATATGTATCCCATAAGAATAAGACGTACTACTGGAATCAGTAACCCGCATCATATTCTATTCTTATCAATGTTATACAGCACTACGTGAAAGAAACGACAACCTACTGCAGGGAAAATCTTCAACCTAGTCAGTTATCGATAAAAAGAGACATAATTTATTTATTTCATAAAATATAAAATTATGGCACAAGGCCAAAAACAATGGAAGAAAGCTGGTCATCACTTTCTATTCTAGTCCTATTTAATTCAATTCACGACCCAAACAGTCATTAAAATGTCCAATTATCACAAGAACCCTTCTATCATCCTTCAGTTCCGCAGTCACCACAACACATATTTACAGGAGACCTAATAAAAGAAAACACACGTGACATAAAAAATTTATTTACAAATATAAATATTCTCAAGATCTATGTCAAAATGAGTGTGTAGGTGTGCGGGGATGAACCCAAAACCAACGAAATAAAACAAAACATTTAAACAAAAGAAAACAAATGCGAGTAAGACCCGTCCACCCCACAGAAATAAGTGTAGCCACTATTCTATTAATCGTCATAATAAAAAAGCACACTCGCTAAATGAAAGGGAAAGGAGAAAATTAATATTGCAAAGAGAAGATCAAAATCTTAACCCCGTCGAGATAAGAAGAAGGCCGAAAACATTGGGGAGATAACAAAAGAAATGCCGGGCGCATGCAGAGAACAACACTTGCTCACATTAACTAGAAAAACAAAAAGTGTCTAACTTAACCAGGGTTGGGTTCGCAGGAAACCACCCCGTTGTGTCAAAGGGGACTTTGAAAAAAAATCGAGGCAGGCCCTATTCACGCACACCAGGCTCGCTACTTTTACCCACTTTTTGCTGAAATCTGTCGATATCAAACACTTTCTATCTGATCTAATCTTCATCCTAAGTTGGTGCTTAAAGAATCTGAATCCTGATAAGAATATCGTTCACACAGCAAAATTCCCTCCTTTTACGCCGTCCATATCACCATTCTAGCTACGGCTAGCATGGTGAGAAACGCCATTCATTTCCCCCCAGTATACGTGGACGACACATTGTCACATAAGTATGTGAGATCAATGGGCACGACCTGTACAGGAGCGATACGAGCCGTCAACTCGCCAGCATAAACCCAGAAGGGGCACACCTGAGAACAATGGCGAAAGGCGTGCGAAGCCGTTTCCTCTAAGACAAGATCACACCAATGGCAATCGGGCAAATCCGTCCACCCCATCTGAACATTCAGTCAGTGAGAGATAGCACATTCCGAATCAATCACCAGGTAAACGAAGACTCAGGGTTACTGAGCTAAATCGCCGCTGGCGTCCAAGACCAAAAAGAGCGTAACTCAGTCCAGACAAGCCACAGAGTGGATTCTTCGTTGCCACTCTCTTCACTAAATCACGATATATAGTCTCAGAGGCCGAGAAGGTCAATGGACCGAGGAGTGTTCCGCAAGGCTGCTCGACACTCGATTAAGAATTCAGATTGATTCCGGGGGCTACGTCGGCGCTCAACCCTAGAATTGTGAGGAGTGATGGTAGGGCTAGGGAAGGCGTCCCTAACACTCCTCTCTAAAATCGGATCCTCTGTCAACGCACGGCCTAGCAAAGCCAACCTGGAAATGTGTCGGTTATTCGCCACGTGTGGCATTCCCAGCACCCCATGACACAGACACCGGGCACAGACATCTCTGTCCTTCACCACCCTATATGTGGGACGAGATTAGACGCTCGATCGCCTTCTTATGGTCTTTACAGGGAAGGAGTACCAACAACCGATAGAGAATGAGAAAAAAACCGTCACAGCCTACTCTTCAGGGACAGTCTTCGCTGAAGCCAAGTGCAGACCGCCGCTTCGACCTTTGCCTATACCTCCGACCAATTCTTCTCCAGATGGAGATTCAGCCCGAACCATACTTCAAGTTGTAGACGGGACCGTCAGTCCAATTAAAGGTCTCCGGAAGCGCAACTCCCTTTCTAGGCGCCTAACCGCAAGCCAGAAGACTTGTTGCATATAATTTTAACCCGTCACTTTTTCGTAAAGTTCAGGCGCCATCTGTACCACCTCAATATCGCTGCGGCACGACACAAAAATGGATACGTCATACCCTACAACTGTAACACTATCAGCAACAAACGGGAATAATATTAAATGCTTTGGCGAAGCAGTAATTGATATTGGGATTCCGGGCCTACGCCGTTCATACACATGGACCGTAGTAGTAGCGGATACCGTCAACCCCCTCTTAGGAGCAGATTTTCTGCGCCACTATGACTTAGAATGCAAAAATGGTAGGCTCATTGATGAGAAAACCCACCGATATACACAAGGATGACGAGTCACTGCACAGATTCAGTGAATAACCACAACAACCTGCCAAAAGAAGTGCAGTCCCTCCTCCGAGAATTTCCAAAACTAACCAATCCACTTACAGGACAGCCTAAAGTGTCTAACACGAAAGCAACACACGTCATAGACACTGGAGATAGCGCCCCTACTTATGCCAAAGTCCGACAACTATCAGAAGAAAAATGTAAATCAGCTAAACAGGAGTTTGAGGCACTCTTACAAGCTGGAATTATTCAACCGTCAAAGTCCCCCTGGTCATCGCCATTACATCTAGTTCCCAAGTCAACCCCAGGAAAATGGCGAGTATGTGGCGATTTTATACATTTGAACCAGTTGACAAAACCAGACAGATATCCGATACAGCCTCGGATCTAAACTCTTCAAGAAGACTGTATTTTCAAAAATTGATCTCCTACAGGCCTATTACCAGATTCCCATGAATAAGGCAGGCATAGAAAAATCTGCTGTGATAACACTATTTGGTCTCTTTGAATACTTATTCATGCCATTTGGTCTACGAAACAGCAGCTCTACATTCCAGAGATTTATGGACAACATATTTGTGGATGTAGACTATGTTTATACATATATCGACGATATACTCGTTTTCTACGAATCTAAGGAACAACACCACAAAGATCTTAAGAAAGTCCTTTCGATTCTCGAAGGAAACAACCTTCAAATCTCTGTTGAAAACTGTCAGTTCTACAAAGACTCCATTGACTTCTTGGGCTATAATGTAAGCATGAAAGAATTAAAGCCAACAATCCAGAAAGTCGAAATTTTCCAGAATCCAAATCTTTGCGTCGATTCCTGGGAATGGTCAATTTTTACAGGAAATTAATCCCTCAAGCCTCAGATGTGTTAGTGCCACTAACTGAAGCCATCAAACACAATCCAACGGAAAAGTATTAAAACTAATCCCAACTGAAAGTGAATCATTTGTGGCAATAAAAGACATTCTTGCCAAAGTATCTGCTTTGACACACCCTGATCCAGATGCCACGCAATACCATCTAGTCACAGATAGCTCCAACCATGCAGTGGGTGCAGCGTTACATCAGATAATAAATGGTGATCCAGTCCCCATTGGGTTTTATTCAAGAAAACTGTCTGAAAACCAGAAGAAATATTCCACCTTTGGCAGCATATCAGGCAGTCTTGCACTTCAAACCATAAATTGAAGGCAGAAATGTCACCTTGTTTTCAGACCACAAACCACTTTCCCTGGCTTTCAAAATAAAAACACCGATGATATCGGACAAGCAACAAAGATATTTATCAATTATCACAGAGTATGTCACAGGTGTACAGTATATAAGAGGAGATGAAAATATCGTTGGTGATTGTCTATCTCAATCCACATTTTCGGTGACTGTAGACCACTGTGACTTACCAGCTATCACTGAATCACAAAGAGAGGATGAGGAAATCGACACATACAGGAGCCGACTTAAAGCCTTTGAGATGCAAGGGTCATCTGTCTGGTGCGACCTATCAACATCTACCCCCAGACCATACATACCTGAACCACTTCGTGGGAGAATCTTCGACATGTTCCATGACATCTCCCATCCAGGACCGACGCCAACAACAAAGCTAATTAAAGCTAGGTACTTCTGGTCAGAAATGGAGAAAAACATACGATTTGGGTCAAGAGATGTCTACGATGCCAACAGTACAAGATTTCTAGACACACTAGAACAGAAACCATATCTTTCTCTCTACCATCAGGAAGGTTTGAAACCGTGCATGTATACATCATTGGTCCTTTGTTACCCACCACTACCTATGACGGGGTATACACATCTCCAGCTAGATATATACTTACGTGCATTGATATAGCAACAAGATGGGTAGGAGCTACACCTCTATAAGACACCTCCGCTACCACCATTGCATTGGCATTCCTGTATACATGGATCTTTTGCTTTGGAGTCCCATTACATGTCGTCACAGATAGGGGAAGTCAATTTGAAAGTGAACTGTTTAGGGACTTGTCTGCTATAATAGGTTTTCACAGGCTCCGTACAACGGCTTACCACCAATGGCATAATCGAAAGGTTGCACTGTACTCTTAAAACAGCAATCATGACAAGAAAGCAGAGCTGGTTGGATGCATTGCCAATTATATTGCTTGGTATTAGGAATATGCCTAATGAGCAAGGTTTCTCCCCGGCTACTGCTGTCACAGGAACCCAGTTATTACTTCCAAGACTAATAACCGAGCAGGAATATCCCGACCAGACAAAACATGACATAAAAAAAATTGCCAAAGAGATGCAAGAGTTGGATATAACCCTCCTTTCAGAGGGACAGCTACATACAACTCAAAAATCCTTTATACCTAAAGAACTAAAATCAGCAACACCACATGTATGGCTGCGAACCGACATGATTAGGAAACCTCTGGAAGCTCCATATTCAGGGCCATGCAAAGTAATAAAACAAGAAGAAAAATGTTTTATCATAGAGACATTGGCTGGTGATGAACAAACGGTTTCATTTGAGCGATTGAAATCAGCAATATTCGCCCATGCCCAGAAAAATAATGAAAAAAAAAAAAACACAGCCTAACAGAAAACGCATCATCACCAACACCTGAAACGCAGCAAGACTCACCAAAGAAACCAATCGTCACCCGCTCGGGTAGACGTGTGCGGTTTGCAAGAAACAATGACCATTTTTACTACACATAAAAATACACACATAAACAAAATTATATGAAAATTGAAAAGAGTAACATACACACATGCACCTTATAAAAGACTAATTTTGCCTTCAGTGCATCCTTACTGTAGCTCCGCTACATCGGGTATGGATGTGTTGTAAGGATTGAATAAAAATGCGAAATAAAATAAAAAACACTAAATAAAATAAGAAAACACTAAATAGAATAAAAATACAAAATAAAATAAAAACTATGAAATAAAATAAAAATACAAAATAAAATAAAAGTACAAAATAAAATAAACATAAGAATCTCCCAGGAGTCCTCTGACAAGAAAGACAATTTACGCATGTGCAAAAAGAGAGGCTTCCTGGCGCCAAAAATAAACTCTATCTCTTTTTCTGTTGGACTTTGACTGGTAAAGACGTGCCGACTGTTCGGGAAAAAAAATAAAATCAGTGTCCAAACTGTCCCTCTAGTGTCTCTGTATCTTTCCTTTTCTCTTTGCCTATTTATTTCAGCGACGAAAGCTATTCAACAAGTCTTGGATATTTATGTGAAAGAACCAACCCAGCAGTAATAGCCATAACACCCATAAACTTCATCTGCTGTAGTGGTGGGATGAATTTCTTTTCCCTTTTTTTTTCTTTTTTTTTCTCTTTAGTTGTGGAAGATAATGGCAAAGTCAAAATGGGTTAAAGATTGTGGAAGTGAAAAGATAAAAAATATACTTCGAGGTAATGGATAACATTAATTCATATAATGCTGAAATTTGTTTTTGTTTGTGTCTTGAAAGTTGAAATATCCTTGGTGTAGAAAAAAAATTGTGTTCAGAAAAAATGTGTTCATTTTGGACTCAGAAACTGCGAGTTCATATCACGTTGATCGGGTAAGATGACGTGCCGCCAGTAAATCGCTGAAAAACAGCATAGTATGAAAAAAAAAAGGTCCCAAAATTAATAAAAACGAACTTTTCCCATCAAAATGTTTGCTGTTATTCAGAGGAAAAATCAAAGTATTTTTTAATTATTTTTCAAAATTTTGATAAAAATCTTGTTTTTATTTTTGTTTGCGGGGAGCCAAATCATTACTTTTAACTGCTTTAATAAACAATATAAATTAAGGACATTATGGTTTAATGAATTTTTTTCAATTAATAATGAAATTTTAAAAGAATTGTTTCCATTTTTGTAATTATAATAATCTATAAAGTTTCAAAAATATTTTTAAATATTTCAAAAAATTGTAAGCGCTAGGTTATTAAACTATATTTATCAATCAAAAATTAAAACGTTTAATACAGATCATCGAGCTATCGCATTTTAAGAATATTTTTTAATTTTTATGCATATTAAGTTTTTTGTATGATAAAGGGGCCATGTGTTTCACGGTTTATTCCCCTTACAGGAAAAAAATTGGACAATTATGTCAAGTGTGATCATCATAGACACTTAGCTTATCTCGCATCTAACTGTCGTCACAATTCAAATCATTCGAGAAAGATTAGAAAGAGTTGTTGTGGACTGGACAACGTGGTAGTAATTTGAAAGCGGAGTCACCATTATAAAGTAGACTGATTATCCAATCCATCACGTTAATAATAAAAATAACTCAGAGAACAATATGACAAGAATAATAACAATGTATTAAACATAGTTACAGGATTGATTATTTTGTGCATGCAAGATTTAGTGGAGAAAGTTCTCTCTTGGATGTTGAAGAAAATGTATCAATGTTCATACTGGAAGAGTTCCTGAAAAACGGAAATATAATGTTTGTAGTAATCAGTAGTTGAATATAACTATATATGAAGTGAAGTATGCTTGTAAGAGAGAGAGAAATATTTTTGGTGTAACTAATTGCTAAACGCAATTAGCGCAGTATGTGAGTTGGAAAGGAAGTAACGGCATTCGGACTGTTAGCTCCGAAAGACAGATTTCAACTGTCTACACACGTGTGAACATCAGCTTATATATTTCTGAATGAAGCGCGAGAACAAGCGGTTTCACGTGCGGTACTAATGTATAAGCATGTGCGTATATATGTGTGTACGTGCGTACATGGCGATATGTATATAAGTATGTACATGCATGTAGTAGTGATTCTACAGATTAACACTCCGTGATTAAGAAATATTTTTAGTCTAAATTTAATGCTATAAGTAAGTAATACTTGTATGAATCAGATTAATTTAGATTTAAATTTGCCATTTATCCAAAAATAACGTGTCACGGATGTATATTTTATTTTTGCAAAATTTTTAAAACTTACAATAAATTTTTGTTTACAAATGTGATCGCACAAAAATGACCGAAAAAATTAATTCAAAAACATTTTTTAAATGTCAAAATTTCATATTTCAATCAATATAATTTCTGTTTGAAATACACCGGAGTATTTAATCAGTGACAATAATAGTAAATTTAATCATTTTGCTTTTAAAACTAAAATAAAAGTTTCAAGAAAACCTTTTTTTAGAATCCAATTTAAAAGTTATTTATTGAAAATGAATGGGGTTCCTATTTTAGAGACAAAAGGAGAGAGAGGGAGAGCGAGAAGGAGACAGAGGGAGCGAGAGAGGAAAAGAAAAAGATATATTTCAATACAATTTTTACCTATTTGCTTACTGCATTCTAAATAAAAACAACTTATAAAATATATTTAAATCAAGGGAGAACATTCAGTATTTCGTATACTGAGTTATTTCCCTTGTCATTCATTTTTTGTTTTTCTGTTTATTAATTTAAGTCTAGGTTAAAGTTCTTCGTAATTATTTAATTTTAGCAATATGTTTATGTTAACATCTACCTATATTTCTGAGATGATATCTTGTAATGATTTACATTGTTCAGATTGTTGTTCTTATTTACTGTCAGATTCACGATGTTTCCACCGTTGTACGGTCCGGACTTATGTTAAACTTAAAACTTATATTTGTTGGAATTTTGAACCGAACTCCTTAGTTAATCTATAACATACAAATTCTATATTGTTCCAACAAATAACTGAAACACAAAATCTAGAATTGCAGACCCACAAAATCAAATCAGAATGACTGACATTTTGAAAAAAAAAGAAAAAAAAAAAGAAAAAAACAGAGCAAGGCAAATTTCACAAGCCACTGTGTAAATTAAGATTTATGTGTAAAATACCATAGCTTTGAAGTCTGCACATAGTGTCAGCATGCCAAACCTTGTAAAATGCTTTTGAGATATTAAGAGCAACAGCTCGAGCTTCGCCGTTTTTATGAAGAGCCTGGTATTCAGTGATGGTTCTTAGCACCTCAGCGGTAGACCTAGCGAAACGGAAACCATATTGTTTGCCAGAAAGAAGGTTGTGAAATGTGAGCTGAAAGACAATTCTATCCTTAAGCCTCTTTCACCACCTATTCCGGATAACCTCCCCTACTTCTTCCTGCTACAGACACTATTCTAATTAGCTATTACTGGAATTACTTAATCTCTTCAGTGAGTCAACTGTCGGGGGTGATAGGATGTTCCATTATAACAAAAACCAATCACATAATTGAGTTGGCTACTTATTCATGTTAGAGAAGCAAAGAGGAGGAGAACAGACAACACAGCTATGATGTATCAGAAATTCTAGGCCACTCAGGCACAACTGTCCCAGCGACACACAGTTGCACTCCCTCAGCAAGACTAATTTAATAAACATGATCAAGCACCTTACATAACTATTTTTAAAGCAAGTCCCTTTTCCATTGTTTTATATTCTTTATGATTGTGTAAGAAATTCAAAATTGTTTATTCAATACTTCATTAAGTTTAGATATTTGCAACCATTTTTCTTTTCATTCAAAGAAAACAAGTTTCTTGATTGCAATAATGTAATAATAGTTTCTGTATTCAAACTGATTTAAGATAGATATCTTGGAAAGTAAGAGGCAGTGTGATAAGAAAATATTTAAACTGGTTGACAAGCAAGGAAATGAATTTTCATTATATTTTAAGCAAAAATTAATATTTTTCATAAAATCTATTTAATTATTACACAAATTTACTATTTTACTTGGAAACAGATGTCTGGGACAGATAATGGACTTTTTTAAAACAAATATCTAAAGTGTTTTACATTCTCTTTTGTAGGCATCAACAAATGGAAATGTTCAGTTTTACTTTTTTGTTTCAAAAATGTCTAAAATGCAAAACTATTTTTTTTATAATCATATCACCCCAAACAAGGCATTTTACTGCCACTGTTTTGCAGGGGGTTACATAGGAGGAAAGTTATGAGAAAGAGTGACAGGTTATAGAGGGTGTCAGAAAGTGGGTAAGATAAGATTGAGAATACTGATGAGAGTGGAGTGGATGGAGAATGGAACATGAGAGAGAGGATGCAGGTTAGTGAGATAGGAGATGACTATTGACTTTACATTTAAATTCTTGGAAATTGTAGCTGTCGGGGAAGCAAGTAAATGGAAGGGAATTCCACAGGCGGCAAGTGCAAGAAAAGAAACTGCTGGAGTAGAATTTGCATTAACAATTTATTGGTTTCACAGTAAAAGTGTGGGATCTCATTGCTAATCTTTCTTTTGTTACAAATTAACTTTGCTGTAAAAAAATATGGATCAAGGTGAAACCAAAGAGAGACATAGAAAGCATGCAGATTTTTCTCTTGACTGGAGGTGACTTGATAGAGTGTTTGTTGTTGGAATTGACTTAAGTAATTTTATCTCTTTGAAACAAAATGTAAATTTTTTATCTTAGATTAAGTTTATTATTTAATATGTTGAAGTAAGTATGACTTATTTTATTTTATTTAATTTAAACTTGCACTGTTTAAATTTCACCTTTATTGTAAAAATAATAAAATTTTGCTGTGAAATTATCAAAAAAGCATCATTAAGAATATTAACACAATATAAATCTAATATTTTTCTCAATAATATTGCTCTTCATAATATTGAACATATTCATTATAAAATTCAGTGTTTATGCATAATTTCGTTTCTTTATAACAGATATTTAAAAAAAAGTATGTTGAATTTTTAATTTTATTCTCCTTCATAAATACAAGACAAAAACGTAACCATTTGCACTGTAAAATTAATGAAAAATGTTATTAAAAAATTTACTACAGAAAGGTAATGTCATAATTTAATTTAATAATTTCCAACTGTTATCTAAAATATACTGCAAAATCTAAAAGAGAAGAGAATATATTTCTCTGGTATAGTTGGATTATTTTAAACTGTGAAACTCACTAAGATATCATTATTAAGAATTTTGCTGCATAAACTTAATATTGTTTGCTGTAACAATAAACATGCAAATATTGATAATAAAACTAATTTTTTATAAATAATTTTTCTTCTTTCTATACTATTTTTAAAAATAAAATCTGTGTTGAAATTTAATCAAATTAATTTAACCATCCTTCATAAGAATACAAAATATGTAACATTTTTCCACTGGAAATTATTACATAAAGTTAATGTTCTTAAAAGATTCTGTAAAAGATTTCTATTTTATTAAGATGCAAGGTGACTCATATATAAGTTAGCATTTAGTTTAAAACTGCATTAACCTTCCTAAACCCTAAAAATTCCATGTTTAATCAAATTTCTTTGTCCTACAGTTAAGAAACTGTAGGACAAGATTCATACTTGAAATTTTTCATTCTGAATCATAAATTCCTAAGTACAAATCCTTCAGACTCTAAGATTTTTATACTTTTTATAATCACCCTGTAACATTTACAAAATAATAATTTAGCTAAGATTGTTTCATAGTATTCCAAAACCTTTCTTAAAATTAAGGAGTATATAACAGGTTGCTATGGTAACGATGACAAACAAAATAATTATGTATTTTGTCTACTCCAAGAATAAGATGAATGAGCATGATAGTTAAAGACAATATCTCAAGACAACTTCCCTAAGAAACCAAACACTGTTGTTTGTAAAAAATAATTTCCATTTGACTATGAAACAGGAGTTATTAAAAGAAAAGTACAATTCATAAATTCATCATGAGTATTTTATCATTTGCCAGAAAGTGCATTACCTAGTCTTCAACCAAAACCAAGAACTATAAGTAAAATTTCTGATTTTGTGTGAAATACAATTTCTAGAAAAAGACAAAATTATCAGTTTTTAATATTTGAGCATAAATTATAAAAAAACATTTTAATTAATTAAATTTTAAAGTGAAATATTTATGATGTTTTCATAATACTTTCAATTCATAAAAATGAAGTATTATTAACCCATAGAAATGAACTGACAATATTATGAAAACACCATAAATATTTCACTTTGAAATTTAATTAATTATAATGTTTATTTATAATTTATGCTCTAGTATTACATAACAATTATTTTATTAAAATTGATGACCCATACAGTACTTATTTGGTTTTCATAACTTTAATATACCTTAGTACACCATAATTACTTTATTCAAATTTTAATCTAAACAATTTAGCCCCTTTAACAAATACAGTAATAAAAAAAAATTGAAAAAACCTAAAATCTGACCTGCTGTCAAAAACCAATGTCTACACTTTTGAATAATATATGTTTCTAGAATGTATCTTCCCCAGACAAATAAAAAGTGTTGTCAATTTTCTTCATGCTACCTAAATGTTCAACTTCATAGTTCAACCTAATTCTCAATTTTGTTTGAGTAATACACACCCATAATTATATTGTTTAACATCCTCCAACCACCCCTCCTTAACTTTCTGAATACTCATGAATTCATTTAATATTTTTCATCATTTATTTTTAAAATATCACCTGAGGAAGAACAATAATGTTCTCAAACATTCAATTCTTGTGTAGTGATATAATGCTTTTATAAATGATCTTATTTTATGAAAAAACAAAAAATATAAAAATCACCAAAACGAAGTTTAATGGTTTATAAAAAAGGTACAAAAAGAAGATTTTTGTTTTAAAATTTGTAAAAACAGGCTTGGAGCTAATGTAAAAAACATCAAAATGAAGCCTTGGGATTTATAAAAAAGTACATGAATAAAATTTGATTTTCAAATCAGTTTGATAGTATCAAAATAATTTATAAACAGCTGTGATTTAAGGAGATACATCAAGACATCAAAAGAGACATCAAGACATGACTGACTGGGCAGAAGATTATCCCATAGTAGGTTGTTATTGCTTTCTGCGGTAGACTGGTTGCCAGCCAAGACTATAGAACTCTATCTGTCCTATTATTTAACTCATAACTGGAGGGAAGAGACAGATTAACACCTTTTGCGTAAGTGAATGCAAGGAATTCAACTGGCATTCAAACTCGGCTCACAGATTTGTCATTTCGAGTCAATATGCATTGCCGCATGACGCACATAAGAGTTTTGATATTCACTCTTCTCCTTTTCTCGCACCAAAACCGTTTTAGGCGTGCCACTATTTTTGACTTTGTGTCAGATTAAGGTGAGCTTAACAAATAACAATGAATGCCTGCCATATCACGATATTGTACAAGCTTTCAGATCAGTTTTGTAGAATCATGAGATCAGTTTTCACTGTGTGTAAAACTATTGTTATCATGTACTTGATAGGCCTAAACTTAGAAATAATAATCCTATCAAATCATTTCAAAAAGCAAATGAAACTTTTGCCATTATGATTTTTTAAAATACGTTTGACTTTTATTGGATTGGACTTAACACACATTTAAACAAAAGCTTCCATTAGCTTTGTCGCAAAACGTCTCGTTGAAAATTGTAATAATAGCAATGAATAAAAATGAAGTGGGAGAATACCCCCTATTAATTTTCGATTAATATTTCTTTCGTGTTAACACCTGTTATTTTTCATGACAGCTTCTCAGACTCTTAGTGAAATTCGGACTCCAGATAATTCTTCGTATGAAAAAGGAGTCCGTGTTCGAATCTCACTGAAGAAAAAGTTTATTCTTTAAAAAAAAAATAAAAACTATTACCGCTGACTGACAGTTTTTGAACATTTGCAGAATTATGGTTTTGAATAGTTGCGATTATGAGACCTCAGGACTTCCTCAAAGATCGTCAGATTCTGGTCAGTGAAGCCTAGTTTTAGATTGTGGGGGATTTGGTATTTGCTGGGTTGTATGCGCTTCCGTATTTTACGGGTCTGGCTCTCAGATTATTTTCCCCACAAATACAACACTCTGTTTTACAATCGCGCAAAGTGAAAGGAACAATTTACAACGGACATTAAACAACAAACAATTTATTACGTGAAAAATAAAATGGTACGTGGAAACAAATAAAATACATGATGCGAAAATTGCCTTTGGGAAAGTAAGACTTGGCAAGAAGTTGAATTTGTTCAAAGATGTGTATAAGTTTATATTAGCAGAGTCCGTAAATAAGTTTTCCTACTTACATTTAGTTCATTGTCAGGTGGCGACAGCGTGTCGCGTTGCTGAATGAAAGTTCGCCAGTTTTTCCTTTTCAAAGTCCTCGGAGCTAGGTCATGAACTTTTGGCGTGGAAGAAATGACTTGGCCGGACAAAGTATCGGTGGCATGCGTACTTAATGGCTAGCTTGGTGACTGACCTTTTTTTTCTCTGACTGTGTGTATTATATACATTAATAGGGGATCAACGAATCTACCTAACATTAGGGTGTGAAAACATTTATTGACCAATCAGATTTATTATTTTACTATTTTGTTTTGGGGCCTAAATATTTTTGTGTTAATTTACTTCCGATCCTATTTTTCTAGAATGTTCTTATTCTAAGTTTTTAGCTGATTGGTTGAGAAATATAAAAATGTAATCTAAATTCTACTGCCGTTTTGATCCAATTTTTCTAGAATGTTTTATTGTGATTTCCAGTTGCTTATTTTAATAGAAAAAAAATGTATCCCATAAGATCCTCCATAAGGGAGAGGTGACATGTCAAGAAAAAACCCTAATTAATTTAATTGTTTCCTCAAAACAAGTAAGTAGTTACACTGGCAGCTGGCTGTTTGATAATTAGGATTTTTTTGAGTATTCACTGACATTATAGAAATATTGTGGCTTCTGAAATATACTATATTTCATGGTAATTATTTGATATAACTGGAGAATAAATAAAATTAAGAATTTGACACAAAAAGTGAGTGTCACAAAAAAAAGTAAGTACCCCCATTCAATTTCCGAAAAAAAAAAAAAACAGCACTAAAGCTACGCTAATTTTAATGTAGATAAAGTTTTACTTGATTTTATAAATAATATAATTTTATTCAGAAGAAGAAAAAAATTTCGATGAATAATGATTTTTTTATAAAAATTGTTTTCATTTTTTTTCTTTACTAATTAAAGTTTCAAACATATTTTTTTAAATAAAATTTCTTCCAGTTACTCAGTGTCTTCGGTTATTAATTTGTAGCGGATTCCAGGGCCATTACAATATTTCTATTTATGCTTTGACACGACGCACAATCGATCAAACACATTACACAGGAAATAAGAAACAACGCCAGAGTAAACAACCATACTTCACTATTAATGGGGGTGGTGAATCTGGAAAGCGTCGTATAACACATCCATCGGTACTTCTTTGTCGTTTTCAACGGTTTCTATGTATCGGGGTCTCATCTGATGTCTTTTACAGATTTTTTTCTTTATTATATAGACCATTCTTCCGATTCTTTTTGGAATTGTACCGTCCTCCCAAGAATATTTCCTGTCCGATTGTTCCTAAAGAAGACTTTATCGCTGTCTTAATACGATTTCAACTTTGCATTTGTTTTCATATAAATTTTCTTTTTCTTACTTGGTAACATCCTGTCGAACACTGAACGCATTTTTCTTGCAAACATCATTTCTGCAGGTGACAAATTATCATTTGTATTCTGATTTGGTGTTATCCTGTATACCACTAGAAACTTTTGTATGCTTTTTTTTTCTTCAGTGTCGATTCCGTTATTCTTTCTTAATGCTCTCTTAAATGTGTCGACAAATCTTCCTGCCTGTCCGTTCGACATCGGATTATACGTCGGTGTTGTTACGTGTTCGCTTACCAACGAATCTCCCGGTCAACATGGCACTATTGTCGCTTACAATTGTATTTGGTACTCCAAAACGACTAAATACTTCGTGTAACGCTTTTATAGTGTTTGAAGCTGTCGTTTTTTTTTTTGTTTTTTTTTTTTACCTATAAATCTCAGGCCATTTAGAAAAACTATCTACGATTACTAGATAATAGTATTCACTTAATGTTCCTGCATAATCAATATGAATACGTGTCCAAGGAACGTCCGTTTTTAGCCAGGGCTGGGTCCTCATTGGTGGTACTTTGGCTGCTAGTTGACAACCTTTGCATTGCTTTATCATATTTTCTATATCCTGGTCCATTCTAGGCCAATAAGTGTAACTTCTCATTAACGACTTCATTCTGGAGATTCCAGGATGGCCCATATGAAATTCTTTCAATATTTGTTTTTTGTAGGAGACGCGGTATCCGCATACATCAGCGTTTCATCGCATATCGAAAATGGAGACACTCTTAATCCTTTTTTCTTCTTTTCGTTCCACCTTACTTATTTCTTCATGTTGGTAATATATTCATCCATTTCGCCTTTTTTTAAATTTTTTTCCAGTGTCACTGGTAGCACTTTAACGGTGTTAACAAGTACTTCCGTTAGTTCTTTTTCCTGTTTTAGTGCTGCTATAACAGTTTCTTCCAACAATTCAGTGTTTTTTGGGATTAATCTAGATAGAAAACCTACGTGTACGATTTTACTTAATGTCTAGTATTGCATTTTGAAATTGTAGTTGAGCAAAATAATACTCCATCTCTGTATAAACCACTACTGTCAATTTTGCGGTATGGGTTGGCACACCTTTTTTCGAACCAAAAATTGACAGTAGTGGTTTATGATCAGTTTGCAAAACGAACGATCTACCATGAATAAACCTGTGAAAATTTTCTATGGCGTATATCATTACCAGACCTTCTTTTTCGATTTGACTATAATTTTTCTCCACAGACAGTAAGGCTCTTGACGCATGCGCAATCGGTTTTGTTGATCCATCCTCGAATTTGTGTAAAAGTCAGTCAGTTAAGTGCCATCCGTGATACACGCTTTGGGCGATCATGTCTCGAAAGAGGCATGACTGACTGGGCAGAAGATTTTCCCACAGTAGGTTGCCATTGCTTTCTGTGGCAGACTGGTTGCCGACTAAGGCTATAGAACCCAATCTGTCCTATTATTTAACCCATAACTGGAGGGAAGAGACAGATTAATACCTTTCCCAAGGGTATTTGTGGACAAGTGAATATAAGGAATTCAACTGGAATTCGAACTCGGCTCCCCGATTTTTTGTTCCGAAAATATCAGTCGATGTCCACTGTACCACAACGCACATCCTTGTGTAAAAGTACTACACCTATACTATATTCGCTTACATCTGACGCTACAATTAATTCCTTTTTCGGATCGTAATGCGCTAATGCTAAATCCGATAATTAGTACTTTTTTATTTTTTGAAATGCTTCTTCGCTTTCTTTTGTCCAGTACCATTTCTTACCTTTCCTTAATCATTTGTTTAACGATGCTCTCAACTTGTGCATTTTAGGAATATACAAACTGTAATAATTAACCAGGCCAAGGAATGATTGTAATTTTGTTACATTATCCAGTACAGGCATATTTCTTACAGCTTCTGTTCTATTTGGGTTAGGCTTTCTTCCTTTATGATCAATTATCTGACCCAAATATTCAATTTTGTTCATGCAGAATTCGCATTTTTCTAGCCCCACTATAAATCCGTATTTCTCTATTCTCTTCAATACCTTTCGAACATGATTTTTGTGTTCTTCTAAATTTTCGCTCTTTATTAATATGTCATCGAAGTATGCCATTGCAAATTCTAGACCAGCCAGCATGGCATCCATAGTTTGTTTAAATAAAGACGGTGCTACTTTCAACCCGAAAGGCAAACGTTTTAAGGTAGATAATCCTCTATGCGTATTAATAGCTAGACATTTTGTACATTCTTCCTCGACTTTGACTTGAAAATATGCTTCGGATAAATCAATTTTCGAGAAAATTTTGCCTCCATTCAACTTTGAAAAAATTTCTTCCGGAAGCGGATAGCTGTGATCTTTTAGACATTCATACAATTCTGTTGAAAAGTCAGCGCATACTCTTATTTTCTTATTTTTCTTTCTTACGTACACCGTGGGTGACTCCCACTCCGAATAATCTACTTTTTTAATTACTCCAATTTCTTCTAGTCTTTGTAATTCTTTGTCTAAAATTTCTAACGATGAAAATGGTACCTTTCTTTTAGGTTTAAAAACTGGTTTTACTTTGTCTCTTAGTTCGAATTTTACTTCCGTCTCAGTACAACAACCAAGTCCGTCAGAAAATACTCCCGTAAATTCATTTTTTAACTCAACAAATTTTTCCGTCTGTTTGGATATCTCTGTATCAGACACATTTAATTTTCTACGAAACGTACTAATTGATTTTTCCCATAAATTAAATATTACAATCCAGTCGATATCAAATAGGTTTGAATTTTTTTCAGATATGATATAGACTTTTGTCTTGTACGTTTTATCGTCGAACGACACGTTTGCGTAAAATTCTCCTTTGAATTTTAACTTTCTTCCAGAAACACCTTTAGCAATTTTCTCAGTGTTTTGTCATTTTTGCTGTACCAAATTCTTCCATGTTACTTCGTCGATTATAGATATGTCACTTCCAGTATCAAGCAGACAGCTTATAGTTCGACCATTTATTTTAACATCTACATAATTTCTTTTACCATAATTCTTCATATCTTTTTTTTAGATAAAACTGTATTTGTCCTTTTGGACATTTGGTAATTTTTCTTTTTGCATCCTGTAGCTTTATGACTTTTTAGGCCGCATTCATAACATCATCTATTTTTAAAATAACAGTTATTTGTAGCATGATTCATTCCACCATATGCTTTGCAGTAATATTTTACTTCCTTGCGGACTCGTTGTTTAACCCTTTGTATCTGGGCTATATTTTTCTCTTCTATACTTATATTGTCCCGTTTTATATTGAATAACTTTTGGCATTCCTCTGTCACTTTTTTCAAAGTTATTTCCGTATCTTTTACCATAATTGACAGTATTCTTGAACGAATTTGTTTATCCTCTGTTGCAATTAACCCTTGAACAAAGATTAGACACTTAAAAATGTCTTCGTTAATTTCCTTGATCTTGAATAATTCGCACTGCTAATTCACTTTTCCGGCGCATGAAAAAAATATCCTCGTCATCTTCTTTAACGATATTTAGGCATTTATAATCTGTGTGAAATAAACTGTCACGTTCGCCAAATATTTTCGACAATATTTCAATCGTTTCTTTAAACGAGATATCCTTCGGTTTCCTCGGTAGGATGAAATTCGTATACTTTGTGTTTTCCTGGGCGCCTAATTTTTGTAATAATAACATGATTTTTTTCTTCGTCGGACCATAACTGGCACCTTTTCGAAAAAATTGTTTTGTACCTTCTGAAGTAAGCTGGAAAAGTTACGCCACCATAGGTTTGTAATGGAATTCTGAAAGTGAATTAGTAATACCTTCAGCAGAGAAAAATCTTGATTCCTCCTTTTTCTCTACTTGTTTTGCTACTATGTTTTGCAAAGTTTCCTGTTGTTTTAATATTTGCTTTTGTAAGTCTAACTGTTGCTTCTGCTGTTGTTGTTGCTGCTTTTGAATTAATTTATTTTGCCCTTCCCACTGTATCTGCTGTTGTGACATAGCGGTACACAGGGTTTTAGAAAATTCCAACAACTGCTCCATATTAATTTATTCAACTTACAACAAATATATATAAAAATCCAAATGTACGCTCGACCGATAGATTAATCTAGCAGCTGGTAAGAAAAACGTATTATTCGTCGTTTTTACTTTTTTTTTATAGTTGACGAAAACAAAAACTACTTCTTACTTTACAGCATAGACTTCTTTTATGTTCTCACTGTTATCTTTGGAGATTGTTTTTATCACAGTTGATACTGTTTTTCCTTATGAGTTCTTTTCGAATCTTCGTCGCCACTGTTATATCGCGGAAACGATATAAAAAAACACAAAAAATCAAGCAAACACTGGCGTGTGCTTCTGCTGCTGTTTTGTTGTTCCTGTAACTATTGACTCTTCGAACCAATATAATCTTTCGTTTCAGTCCTTTTTCTTTTACTTTTTCTTTTGGTCGTATTCCGTACTCGCAAAGTTTCTCTCCTTTTCTTTCTTTTAACGTTTTCTGAGTATTTCTTGGGTATAATCTTTGGTCGCGGCGTCAATTGTACCTCTTTTCCTTTCCTTTTCATGTCCATCGTGACATCTCTTGGATCGATCCAAACCCCATTGGACCGATGTACTCCGCGGCTGTTGGTCCTGTATGATCCAGTATTACAGATTAGGCCTGAGCCTGCGGTTCTGAATGTCAATTTGATGCCACCCTTCAGTCACTCAGATCGTAGAAATCCGAAGCTCCCCGTTGATCCACCTGCAAGTTCGTCGGATGGGAATCGGGTTAATAGAAAAATAAATATAACTAAGTCGATTCGATTTTAGGAAGACAAAAGGTTTTACATATAAATACAAACAAAAAAATCCTTGTTGCAAAAAGTTGAATGTCTCTTGTATATGAACTATAACCAAACAAAAGAAAATACTTTGAATAATTTCGGCAAAGAAAAGATGTGTCCTTTGTTTAACACTTTGGTCTGTTCTTAGTAGTCGTCATACTTATTTCATCATCAGTGTATGAGGGAATTCACTGGTAGTGCTGTGCGAAGATTACAGATAACTTAAGTTTACTTCTTCTATAGCAGTAGCGGACGCCTCCTCTCTCCGACGCATCCCAACTCAGTCCTACTGCAGTCGGAACCCAAATCTCTGTCAACTTATCATCTCTCTTCGACCCGTCTCTTGGTGCTTCTGTATGTTCTCGTGCAAACATGCGCTTAAATAGAGGCCAGTGGTCTTTGAATTCCATCTGATTATGGACTTCTCTACCTAGCTCGACCACACCAACCTCCTCCAAGGCATACTTTTAAAATAAAATTCCGACTCCCCCGGAAAAAACAATTTACTCTTTATCTATTTTTTTAATCAAAGTCGTCTATAAGCACTATTGTGTTAGCATTTTCTATTAATTATTCTGGCAAAGCACAGATTCCAGGGACACAAGTTTCACCACAGATTATTTTCTCGTCTATAAAAAATTCTATATGACTGTAATTATTGATATCCAATTCCCGTAATTCTTGGTCCTTTTCGCTTGGGCCGGAGAAATACAGCAGACGTCGCCACCCCAGATTGTAAGGTAGTTTAGTAGCCTTCTTTCTGGATTCTTTGGTCTCAGCTGAAAGATTTCTTTGTCTTTTTGTTGGTGGTGGTATTTGGTTTTGTGGGAAGACACTGGGAGAAGGCCGAGAAGATATTTTAAATGGGTTGGGGTCTCAACTGAGAGGGGTATGTTTTCGGAAAGAGGACTGAGATGAACGAGATTTTGGTATATGTAATGTTCCTTTTCCCGGGGAATACGTCGTAGAGGCCGAGGGGTGAGATAGACTTATATGGGTTTCTGCTTTTTTCAATTTCTCCTTGAGCAGCTGGTCTTTCCGCTGCCCTCATACTCTGGGTCATATTTTTTCAGCAGATTTTCAAATGATGCTGTTTTCCAGGCGGGGGAATCACCCTTCTCGCTAGTAAATAGAGGGAGTGGGACTGTATGTGCCTTTAGTCCTGAAGCAGCCATTCCTCTTTCTCAGCAGCTGGCAAAGATTTTTCGGTAAATGTGGGCTGATATTTTGACCCAACCGGGGGCACGACTACACCGGTCCTGGATGTTGGCATGCCAACTACAGGCGTGACAGATTTCAAAGACGCGGCCAGAGAGGAATTTTGGTCGACAGGGGCCTGATTTCATAAAGCCTTCTTCTATGGGCAGGAGGCGGAAAGGTGACCAATCGCTTCACACCTCCAGTACTTCGGTTTTCGACCGGACATTATCACCGGTAGTTTTAAGGCCCTGTATCCAGACAGTAATGGATAGTCAAGAAGGCTTCAAGGTTTAACATAATTTTGAAAGACAATTCAACGGTTAGACTATCGCAGGAGACATTCAATATTTGACCATACTGCAAAAAGTACGCAGCCAGATAACCCCAGGAGAAGCTCCAGATTCTGCTACAATGCTCCTGCGACGGCCATCGTATTCGGTTCTAAGTATTAAATCTTTCGTAATTAATTCTTTACTGGTCATTGCAACGCAGTCTTCTGGCATGGGCAGCAGTACGTCCCACATGAAGAAGTCCGCTCCCTTTATACTTCTTAGAGACTTCACCCCAGAGGACTGCAATGTTTTAACTATTGTATCTTTCGTGGAGCGATAAATTTTGTGCAAACGCTTGTCCACTACGAAGACTGATACTAACTTTCTCTCAATTTTCTTTAATTCTTGGGCGTCTTCCAAAAATACACCTACTTTCACAAGGTGAGCGTAACTCTTGGTCCACTCCAAGAATTCAGCGATATTGATTATGAATTTTTATTTGGGGGAAGGAACTTCCAACAACAGGGCGATTCCCCGGTCTTGTTCCTTTTATTTTATTTCAAATGATTTGTCATTGCCGTTCTTTTGAGTTTTCTAATGTATTCTTGTAGGTAACAAGCACATGTTGAGGGAGGTCTCTGAATATAACACTCTTCTGAGAAAGGTACTTGAAATTTACACCTTCCTGAGGACATGACATCTGCATGTGAAGAGTCTTATGTGGAAATGTTCTTGGTCGTAGCACCAATATGGGAAGGTTTGTTGGACTTAATACCTTCCTGGAAAGAGTTTTTAGGAATGGCACCCTTATGGGGAGGATCATTGGGAGTGGCACATTTATGGGGTGAGTCCTTGATTGTGGCACCTTTATCGGGAAAGTCCTTAGTTCCAAAAAGTTTTCCCGACTTTTGTCGGCCATATTATTGAAGTAAAATGTCCCACTAAAAAATTTTTCTTTCTTTAGAACTAAAATTAAATATACGGGGAGAGGTTGGAAAAATTAAAAATACGAACAACAATAAAGAATACAGAAAATAAAGCCCGAAAGGTGAAAAGGCAAATAGAATAAAAGTTACAAAGTAAAATAAAAACAAAAAGTTTATTGAAAAAGGTTACTTCACGTAAAATATATATATAACTCCGAAAGGTTTTAAAAAAATAAAATAAAAGTTAAAATAAAAGAAAAATGCAATGAAATAAAAAGACGAATTAGTGTGTAAAACGGCAGAAAAGTAAACGGTTAAAAAATACAGTGATACACTTAAAATAAAAGTTGGAATAAAAAGAAAAGGATTAAAAAAAAAAGTAATCTTAAAAGCTTACTTCCGGTGAACTACAAAAATAAAACAATTATCAGAAAGAAAACACCGAAAGTTTAATAAATAAATAAAATAAAACAATTACAGAAGGTTTGTAGAAAAAATAAAAAGTTACACTATTACTATAAATAAACTTCAAGAGAAAATGTTTTTTTTTAATTAAAACAAAAAAGGAAAATAGCTTGAAACGTTTGCTTTCGGAGAACTTTAAATGAAAACCTTAACTTTTTATATAACCTTATATATAACTTTTTAAGTTAAAATGTTACAAGAAAAGCGGCTGAAAAAGAAATTAAATTAAGAAAAAAAATAACAAAAATAAAATTACAAAAAATAGCACACAACGGAAAAAATTTAAATTAAGAAGAAAGAAAAGTAGCTTCAACAGACAGTAAAATAAAGAACTTAGTGGAGGGATGAAAAAAGCAGATTTATGACACATGCACACATATATGGACACATACACACACTCATATTCGCATTCACACATACGTATGTAATAAATTATGTTGTAACCGTATAGATTCAAATAAATGTAAGCTGTTAGCTGGTTGGTTTAAGTTGACCAATCAGAACCAAGGTAAGTTATCCACAATTTTACCGCCATATTCTGAGACGACGGAAATTCAACAATCACAGGCACCATCAACTATGTCAATACCACAGCAACATAATATAGACATTATAGGCCTGCAAAATTTAAACAATATTTCTAGACTGTGGAAATGAACAATTACAAAAAGTACCCTGTTACAATTTCTTCTAATTTCTGCCGGGGTATTATGACACATGCACACATATATATGGACACATGCACACTCATATTCGCATTCACGCATACGTATGTAATAAAGTTTGTTCTAACCGTACAGATTCGAATAAATGTAAGCAGTTCGCTGGTTGGTTTAAGTTAACCAATCAGAACCAAGGTAAGTTATCCACAATTTTACCGCCAAATAGTAAAGGTGTATTTTTCGACACTTGACACAAGAATTTTAACACGCACAACATGTAAAGACCAACTCACTTTCTCTTACTAATCATTCTTTTAAACTTTACAAATATGAACTTATTCACGGACTCAGACATTTTCACCAATCTTCTCTCAATATTATTCCTAACACAAATTACCTATGACACTGATAAATCTTCCAGTGACAAAGAATTTTACAACTTACCTCAAAAGCTTTAACACAATCTTATGCAGAAAATGAAAGACATTTTAATCAGACACATTCAACGTCTGTACAAAGTATGTAATTCTTGTTATTTGCTAATACACTTTATATAATTACAATTAATGCTTTGACCATTTTATTCAATGTTCCATTTGCTAATCTCATGAATGATTTCAACCGTATAAAATAATTGTTGGAATGCCGGAATTTAGTTAGGAAGTTCTTTGGGAAATGGCCTTGTACCATGTAAAATTCAAACCTAAAATTTCTATGCATATGAGGCCCCAACAGATTGACAAGAAAAATTCAATAAGCAAACGAGAACTCGTCCAGTAAAACTGAAAAATAAAAAAGCAAAAATACAACAAAGACTGGTAAAACTTTATTAAAATAATAATATGGCGGCCGAAGCTGTACAGAAAAAAAAATAAAACAATAAAAGACAACAAAACCTGGAAAAAATAAGAAAAGAGAATACACCGAAAAAAAAAAATTAAATTAAACAAAAATTATCAGTAAATAATCAGTTCAAATATAATGTCCTTTCGCACACAAAACAAGTCAGAAATGGTCTGAATGACATCCGTATAATCACGGCTGGTCTTCATTTGCTTTAAATTAATTCAGCTAGCCTCATTCGATGACCTAATCAGACTATACAATGATGATCTAATCAGACTATCCATTGCATCAAAACATCATATTCTTACTTACTTTGAGGCATTATGGTAAGAATGGTAACTTACCATTCTTACCATAATGCCTCAAAGACTTTGTGAAAATCTAATTAATTCCATATAGACAATGTGTCTGTGGGGAGTGGGAATAACAAATTTAAAGTGAAAAACCCGATGAATATGGATAGAAAAAATAAACAAAAATGTTGTTAGCAATAAAATAAAACCCATAATCCTTAATCGTGAGAGAAACATAAGTTAGCTGGCAGAAATTTTAGCGGGGCGTGTAAAAATCACACAATCGCACACTCATCCAAACAACAACAAATTCGAAATAAACACACTCGAAAATGAAAAGTATCCCGCATCTACTAGGGAACTAACATTTCTAGTCAACTAACGGAGGAGAGGATGGGGAATTAAACTAAACAAAATGGGGACAAAAAAATAAAATGGGGCTAATGACCACTGTAGGGGCCTCGATGGTGTTTATCAATTTCTCACTGTGCCAAACACAACCGAAGTCTCCATAATTTAAAATATCAGAAGGTTGATTAATGGTTGGAAGAATAAAAGTGTTTTGTTTGTAAAATAAGTGGAATTTTATTAACTGAATAGAATAACAAATTCGTAAGAAGTAAAATGTTAAAATAGAAAATATACGTAGTTAATTTGTAAAAGTTAAATGTTCAAATAGAAAATGTACGAAGTTATTTTTAGGAGTCAGTTGAAGCATCTTGATGTTGTTGTTGTTTCATTGGCGGCGTGTGAGTGAAGACGAAGAAAGAAAAAATAGGAAGGAGAGGAAGAATGAATGTATGTCGACAAGACATGACAGTTTCAACATCTTGAAATTTCTCCCTTACATTGTGGCAAGACCCTTATCAGATCCCTGCTCCTACCGGACTGTCAAGAGACGTGGACAAATACTTAGATCGGGTCACGTGGTCGGCTCGAACCGCATACCCATTTTTTATGTGTTAAGAAAATTTGACAGTGGTCATAGTTCAATTTGCTATTTTCTATCTAATCAGAATCCATAATTTTAATTTTCCCACCGGATTGTGAAATTTGCCTTGGTCTGGTTTTTCCAAAATGTTTTCAGCCATTCTGATCCGATTTTGCGGGTGTACAATTTTACTTTTTGTGTTTCAGTTAATTGTTGGATGATATAGCATCTGTATCCTTTACCATACATACCCTAGCTAAGTTTAAAGATAGCGAAACAAAAAGAAAAACAAACCTAAACTAATCCACTTTCAGATGAGGTTGACGATGTTTAATACAAGATCCCCAGTATCTTTATGCCTAATCGGCATCAAAATGTCACTCTAAGTCAACTCCTTTCATTCGACAGCTTGCGAACACATTCGGTCTAGGAACGCGATGCGTAGCGTATGTTGACGAATCTCAACACTAAGCATACCCAGGCCGCCTTCAGAAGGGTGGAAGTAACAGATCTTCCGATACACCTTGGGAACCTTGGATCCCAACAAAAGGAGAACAAGGCTCTGACTAATATCATTAATATGATATACGGGAGTGGAAGCACAGAGAGTCGGTAAAGAAGAATTGGGTAGATGTGCGAAATAGATGCTTCCGCCCTCTCCTTTAAGAAAAATGTTTACTACGAGACTACAGACGACCTGCGACCTCGGCCTTCATTTATTTCCAACTGGAGATCAAGACCGAACCAGACGCTGAATATTTTGACCGGCCCGTCCGTCCAGAGGAAAGGCTCGTGAAAAAAAACTCCCTTCCACGCGTCCACCCGCAAGCTGTTGGGTTTAGAACACTGGGATTAAAAGGGAGAATTCGGTCGCTGTTGCTGGTCGTGACGATCTCGTCACAAAAGCTGGTTTTCAAGACGTCTATTGCAACAACGGGCCACTGCCCACGTTGTGAATTGATCTCTGAAAGCCGCGCTGTGCAATTTCAGTAGTCGTCTTTCCACCAGACTGGACACTGGTGTACCCTTGTGGTTAAAAATAAACACGGCACCAAAAAAATTTAAATAATGAATAAGGTCGAAGACGTCCAGAGAGTTGCGAAGTCTTTATAATAAAAAAAAAACTATTAATTACAAAAAGCGAAAAGTACAATTGTCAGAACGCCAGTTTACAACGGAGAGAGGATTCGTTTAAAAATATCAGAGCTTCAATCTTTAAATACGAGTGTCTTTTCCAAGTTTCGTGAAAAATATCAGAGCTGTTCAATTTCTTTTTAAAGTCTTTTCACATGTTTTCTATAACCAGAGCTGTCAATTCTCTAAGCAACTTTTAAACAACAAAGTTCTTTCGGGTCCTTGTCGGAGCTTAACGAAATTTGCCGAATCAGAGGCAGCTAATGGCGGCGACTTGGCGGCGGTGTGTGGAGGTTGGTTTATCCTTGTCGCCTGAAAGCTCTCAACTGATTTTTCTCGCCGAGTCGCTATTTTTATAACCCCCTCCAATCCTCTCGGGTGATCTAGCCGACTCGAAGCCTTCGACTAATGAGATTGTTTTCCACCCACTCGGGAGGGCCGTGGCTCGACGGATGGAAGATCAACAGCTCACTTCCTTTCGATTAAATCATATTTAGATTTTCCAATTCCCACAAATTTCTGTTCTCAGGGAACATCTGTTGGGGGATTTTAACTCCGTCTGACGCCATCAAACAAATTCTGACATTTTATTATGACTGCGACCATTTTGACAAATTTCCCTCTAGCGCAAAATAATGTGTACCGTATATGAAAAAGAAAGAAAACTATAATGAAAAAGAAAGAAAATTATAATGAAAAAGAAAGAAAATTATAATGAAAAAGAAACAAAACTATAATAAAAAGAAAGAAAACTATAATGAAACAGAAAGAAAATTAAATTTCTCTCTTTCCCTCAAATTGTCAGCTAATTTATCTATTCCCCGGATTTTACAAGTACATGATAGTAAAATAGTTATTTTTTCTATTCCCCGGATTTTACAAGTATATGATCGTATTAAATCTTTTTTACATAAGCTCACATCGCGAATTACAATAAAGCCTAACTAATAATACTACTAATAGTAATTTCTCTCTCTCCGTTGTATTAAACCAAACAAAAGAGAATATACCAGCGGGAGATAGTGTCACAGTAGAGTAATGTCTGTTTCTTTTTCTTTTTGTGTCCGCCGCTGAGTAGATGGAAAGGAAAAGGGGCGATCCATTTAAAATGAAAGAGGGTGAGTGAGAAATAACAGATAAGAGGGAAAAGGTTCAAATAGAAATAGTAGTAAGAAGCACAATGCGTGTATGTAAAAAGATTAATCCGGCTACTAATAAAGTCTGTGTTCCTTTCCCTTTTCTAGCCGGCGAGAGATGTAAAAAAGGAAGGTGAAGCAATAAAGGAAATCGTACTTATCGGACGTTAGTTTTTGAGTCAGTTTAAGATGATGTTGTTTTCATTTCCTTCTTCTTCTCTTTTGTGTCCGGTTGAGTCTGCGACGAACCTGTCTGTCGGTTCTTTGGCCTCTCTGATCTTGTAGGGATAGGAAATTAAGAATTAAAATCAACTTTCTTTTTCACTTTTACAAAAATTCACAATGCCGTGTGAAATCCTGGGTTTTCACAAATAGAAAAATAATTGACCATGTGCTTAAAGAGAAAGTCGAAATCGGATTTCACAAGTAGAAATTAAATTGGTTTTCTGACCAATGGAAGCGATTTGCAAGACCAAGAGTGACTTAGCGATCTAGTGCGAATAATCTAAATACAACAGAAATGGCTTCAATTAGCGTCAGTCAGTCAGGAGTGAAAGCAGCAGAGACGACAAGCTAACGTGTAACGGGAGAAGCTTCAAGCTGACCCAGACATTCATCCTCTTTCTCTTTCCTTCTCGTGTACTGATTCTTTTTACTTCTTATTCTCCATTCAAAGACATTCCTACCAAACAAACACTAATCCGTACGTACGCATAAACTCTCTCCAACAAATTACTACTACGAACATTTCTTGATACCCTTACCTCATTACTTGTTTCTCATTGAACATTAATTACTACCTATTCTTGTTATTCTTTTTTATTTTAATAAATTTCTATTTTAACATGTAACATGTATATTATTATTATTCCACTATTCCACACTATTCCACTCTTTCACACATTCTAACATGCTGGCAACCTTCTGCTGCCAAGATGATGAAAACCTTCTCATAATTCTGATGATAATTTTGGATAAAACTTGTAAGCTGTAGGGAGTTCGGACTGACTCAAGGCCGAATCAAATAAACATTAACCATCTCCTTATAGCTACAATCTCTGCGCTCTTCTGATTTTCCATTACCGCTCAAGGGACGTGGTTAAGTAGTGGAATCTAGTCATGTGACCGGCTCAAAACCACATACCCATTCTCTAGGTGTTAAGAAAAACTGACCGGGGTCATAGATCAATTTGCTACTTCCTATCAAATCAAAATCCAAAATCTTAATTTTCACACTAACTTGTGAAATTTGCCTTAGTCTGGGTTTTTCCAAAATGTTTTCAGTCGTTCTGATCCATTTTTGCGGGTGTGCAATTTTACTTTTTGTGTTTTAGTTAATTGTTGGATGATATAGAATTTGTACCCTAAAGCCAAAGACTTATCGCGTTTGATCTTGTCCAAAGTAACAGTCTCGTACCATCTGATTTCTTTGCCGACTTCGTCAATCTCGGCTCTGCTCGTCACAAGAGCCGAAACATTGTCAGCATAGGCGGAATACCTGGCCGAGGTGGTTGTAAGGATATTCTGCGCAGGACCAGATTCGCCTTTAACTTGCAAAGGAAAAGTTTTGTGGTGATACCGACCGAGCAAAAGCGATGAACCGGATGTTTGCTCTCTCACAACAAAAAGGCAAATGAACAAAACTCGTTGTGCGCATCCTAGTTCGCGCAGATGTTCCGGCTGAAAAATAAAATTAATCAAATATCAAATTTCCATTTCACGAGCCTGCGCGAATTTTATTTACCAGCCAATGGGAAGCCCGGAATCAAATACAAGCGTGAAATTCAAAACGAGCTGTTCGATCCAAAAAGCGGATATAAAAAGCGAAGACAAAAAGCATCGTCAGACAGATGGACAGACAGGCTAGAGTAACCAGTGTCTTCCCTTGACTTAAGTCGAGCGGCTACTATGCTGGCCTCTTTCCTTCTCCCTTTCTCAAAAGTACTTACTGACCTCAGGAGTGACCTCTTCAAAGACATTCCTCACAAACCAACTTACTGACTTACGGACCTTAGAAGTGGCAACTTCAAAATGAACATTACTCACATTCCTAAGCCTTTTATCTCTTTCAGCATTATTATTTGTCATGAACACTTTAACCTCCGTTGGACCTATCCTACAAGTATTACTTTATTGTAAAACATAATTGCTATGTATATATGTATAAATGTTATTTTATACTCAAATTGCCTTTCTTGATTTGTAACCATTTTATGACTTATAGTGGGCTATCTTCCACAAGGCCAAATTCCGTTAACCTGCAACGGTATACAATTACCCTTCAGGAGAACGGAATCCTACTACAACTAGAAAAAGAATAAATAAGATAAGATACCCGCTATAGTTTCCCAACGCAAGAACATAAAAGCAGAGACGACAGCGGACAATCTTCTCTTGAGTCTTGCTTGACGAATAGAACGAGTCAATAGAAAAGACTTCGATCGTACTCCATTCAAATAAAAACAATTCTTGTAAAAATTCATTATTCATTGATTATTTTTCTTTAGAATATATCTTATACATCAAAAAGCAATTAAAGGCTCCAAAATAATGTCATAGTTTTATTGCATTTTTAGATGGCAGCATATCAATTCGAATAATAAGGCATATATAAAGAAAGATATGCAGTTCAGTGGAGCTACCTAAAATCATTTGTTAAACAAAAAAGTTAAAAAAAAAACGTTCTCATTAGGTGCTAAGAAAATAAAAGAATAAATAAGCTCAAAAGTTAATTTCACTAGATTTTAAATTGATTTCTATTTTATACTTTTAATGTCCTTTGAAAATAAATTAATTCCCTAAGTTTCATAAAAGATCATCAAATAAGAAAATTATATTATTAAAAATTAGTAAGAAACATTGAAATATCGATACAATGTTTATGTTACAATGTTCTGACATAGTCTGTACCCGGACAGTTTTTGTGCTAGGAACAAATTCTCCTTTAACATCGTTTCCGGTAATTCCTTTGTTTTTTTCGTTCGTTATGTTTTCACTGTTTTCAGAAACTCTATGTTTGTTTTCAATGGTTTTTTCTTTTTTTTTCTTTTTTTTTTGCAATTTCTGTAAAAATCAGAAATTGAATTGATTGCCAAATATTGTCGATGTTGAGAAAGAAATACCAAGTCTAAAATCAAGAGCAACTTGTTTGTTTTTATAGAAAAAGCTTTTAGATTCGCTGTGAAAAGGTAAGTTGAACAAAAACGCCACTGACTTCCTAAAAGACTGACAACAAAAGCATTTGAAATCATTTATTAATTGTTTTTTTCTTTGAAAGAAATTCACTTACATTTCGCTTTTATTTGAAAGATAATTAAAAATTGTAGGTACCTAATTTCTCAGAAAAAGCAGTATGAATGGAACGAAAACATAGATTTTAAATTTCAAATTTAATACTTGTATAAATCAAATTAATTTAACATTAAATTTGCTAATTATCTAAAAATAATATGTCACAGATGTATATTTTATTTTTGCAAGATTTTTAAAACCGAGAATTAACTTTTGTTTACAAATAATGTGTCGATTACTTAAATTACTGAAAAATTGAAAAATGTTAGATTCCAATCAATAATTTCTGTTTGAAATACACCAAAGTATTTTGCTTACTGGAATCATTTAGCTTTCTATTAAAACTAAAAGTTTTAAGAAAACTTTATTTTTAAAAATTTAATTTAAAATTTAGATATATTTACCAAGATTTTCTAAAAATAATTATTTAAAAAATGACTTCAATCATTTAAGAATAAGTCCTAATTTTCATCAAAATCCGATCATTATTTTGTGTTTGTAAGAATTTCCAAATTAATGTTTTTCACTGGCAAAAAAGTGATTTGTGTAATATTACGTTTGCCGTAAAAATTGCGTCACTCACGAACGAAAGAAAACATATACCAAAAAAAATTTCGAACGTGTTAGAAAGAATTTAACATTTTTTAAAAATACTTTGATCCTCTTAATGAACATTTTACCGATAAAACTTTTTTATACTATGCTGTTTTTATTATTTTTTTTTTGTTTTGTTTTTTAGCGAATTCGTAAAGATATTTTTTAAAACTATTTCTTAAACTTTCTGACTTTTTTACTGTATGTGTTGACTGTTGACAGATGTGGGATAAGGTGTCTGGCATTGAAAAGGTTATGTGATTCAAGGGTTGTCCTCCCTTACATGAAAAAATAAAATTTATACCAAATTCTTCCATACTTGGCATTTATTGGGCGGCTACTGTAAATCATATCAATTATCGCCTTTTGATAAGTGTTGCTGTTGACAGATGTGATGATAAGAATACAGTAATTGAGAAACGCTTTATTGGAAATATTTCAAGCAGTGAGTGAGTAATTTCTGTTTCAACTTAATTAATCAACTTAAAGTAAGTTTGAATTCGGTAATTTGAAAGAAATAATGTCTCAGTGAGGTGTATTTTATTTTTGTAAGATATTTTAAAACCGAGAATTGGCTTCTGTTTACAATCGATTAAAAATAGCGGAGAATTTGAAATTTTAAAAACATTTTTTTTTAATTTAGGAAATTTTTGATTTCAATATAATTTTGGTTTAAAATACACTAGGGTATTTTGCTTACTGGAATTATTAAATTTAATCCCTTGGCTTTCAATTAAAGCTCATTTTAAAGCTTGAAGATAACTTATTTATTTTAAAAATTTAAATTTGGGTATAGAAAGTGGAGGTACCTAAATCACGTACAGGCACCTGTACAAATAAGATATGGGTAATCAAAATGCACACAAAATATTTTCATTATTTAAAAAATCCATTGGCTTAATCATTTGTATTAAGCTTTTCAGTTTTCGATTAGTAAATGTAGTCTTCATGCTTTAATTTTGGAGCTATAGAGGAAAAAAATTTTAAATATTTTTTAAGCTTTATATATTATTATAAAAAAAATGAAAATAATTCTTGTAAAAATTCATTATTCATTGAATTTTTTTTCTTTTTAGACTATGATATGCTTAATTTATATTGTTCATAAAAGCAATCAGAAGTTTATCCAAATAAAAATTGGCATAGTTATTGCATTTTTTGCAATTCTGACCTACTTTTTAGAAAGAAGGCTAATATTGAAGAAATAAATAACAGTTGATTAGCATTCTCCAATGACTCCTGAATTTAATTATATTAGATTTATTGGGAGAAAAGTTGAATTTTTAGACATTTCTGGAAATTAATTGGTGGAGAGGGGTAACATATGTAAAAAAAAAATATATTTACCGATATTTTCTAAAAATAATTATTTGAGAATTGATTTCAGTCAGTCATGAATAAGTCCTGAAATTTTCATCAAAATCTGACCATTATTTGATTTTTGCAAGAATTTCCAAATTAATGTGTCTTTCGCAATCAAAAAAGTGCATTGCGTAATTATGCTTTTTTTATGTAATAAACTGTGTGTTAATTTAGGTCTTGCACTGATGTAAGAAGAAAAAAAATTTTCTACCAAAGTTTTGAACGTGTTAGAAATAATTTAAAAGTTTTTAAAAATAATTAAAAAATACTTTGATCCATCCTCTTAATGATAATATAAACATTTTGCCAATAAAACTTTGTTTTTATTTAGTTTGGGGCCTTTTTTCTTCATGCTATGCTGCTTTTTCAGTGATTTTTTTTTTTTTTTTTTTTTTTTTTTTTGAGGTAAAAACAATTCTTTTAAAATTTCATTATTAATCGAAAAACTTTTTTCTTTGGACTATAATGTCCTTAATTTATATTATTTATTAAAGCAATTAAAAGCTTATGTAATTAAATATGGCCGTAGTTTTATTGCATTTTATATTTTACTATTGGGAGCATATTTTTGGAAACAAAGGCAAAATGTTTGAAAAAAAATAATAGATGATTTACATTCCCCAATGAGTTGTGCGTTTAACTAACAAAATCAATCCCCCCCCCCCAATCTAAAATTTTCATAAATTTACATGAAGGAGGGTAACAGTTGTAAAAAATATATTTTTACCAAGATTTTTTAAAAATAATAATGTTTAAAAAAATTTTATTCTTTTGTTCGAAATTTTGGAAAAAATTTTGTTTTCATATTATGTAACTCATTTTTTTTGGTAAACAATATTAATTTAAAAATTCTTGCAAAAATCAAATAATTGTCGGATTTTAATGAAATTTTCAGGACTTATTCACAAATGAATTTAATTATTTTTGAAATCATTATTTTTTTTTAAATCTTGGGAAAAATATATATTTTTTTTACAACCGTATTTATGAAATTTTAAGAAATTAAATTTTGTTGGGAAAGTTTATTACTTAAATGCAGGACTCATTGGGGAATATAAATTATTTATTATTTTTTTCAAACATTTTGCCTTTGTTTCCAAAAATCTGCTACTAATAGTAAAATAAAAAATACAATAACACTAGGGCATTATTTAATTAGATAAGCTTTTAACTGCTTAATAAATAATATAAATTAAGGACATTATAGTCTGAAGAAAAAAATTTTCAATTAAAAATAATATTTTAAAAGAATTGTTTTCATTTTTTTTTAATTATAACAATTTATAAAATTTCAAAAATATTTTTAAAATTCTTCAAAGATTTTTTGGCATTAGCTGTTAAGTTATGTGAAGACTATATTTACTAATCAAAAATTGAAAAGTTTAATACAAATCATCATTCCTTTGACTTTTTAAAATAATTTAAAAAATTTTTTATGTATTTGAATGTTTTTTTTTGTTTTTTTTTTGTATGGTAATTTCTGTATGTACATTAAAAGGTCATGTTTCATGGTTTCTTCTCCTTACAGGGAAAAAATTTGTACAATTATGTCACTTGTGATTGCCATAGAAGTTGTCACATGTCAAAACATACAGGGGCGGAAGAAAGGTCAAGAGATCAATGTTGTATGATTAAGAAATAGTTTTAGTTTAAATTTCATGATTTTTTTGTGTGCTTGAAAATTTTTTTTTATATGGTATTTTGTGTTATGTTAAAAAGTTGTATGTTTCACAGTTTCTTCCCCTAACCAAAAAAAATTTGGACAATTATACCAATTCTGGTCAACCATATTTAGATGTCATTATTCACTTCAGAAACCAATCACTTGTCACCGCCGTGATGAAGAAATAATTTTATTCTAAATTTCATGCTATAAACATGTAATACTTGTGTAAATCTGATTAACTTTAAATTTTCTAAGTTTCCAAAAATAACTTATCGGTGATGTATATTTTATTTTTGCAAGATTTTTGAAACCCATAATTAACTTTTGTTTGCAAATGTGTTGATCACTCAAAAGTAGCTGAAAATTTGAAAAATTTTTAAAAATCTCAAAATTTTATATTCTAATCAGTAAAACTTTTGTTTGAAATACACCAAAATATTTTGCTTACTGGCAATAGTAAATTTAATCATTTAGCTTTCAATTAAAACTAAAATAAAAATTTCAGTATCAAAAATGAGGGTAGGTACCTAATATTAAGTCAACCACTAATGGAAAAAAACAAACTTTTCACCAAAATATTGAACATGCTATAAAGGATTATAAATGATTAAAATGATAAAAAAAGTACTTTATCTTTTCCTTCTTAAGAATAACAAAGTTTGACAATAAAATTTTGTTTTAGTGATTTGTGGTTTTTTTTTTCATTAATGAAAGATAGGATATAACTACTTGATAATGTCTTTGTTTTAATTATTCACAATTTCTACAGTTGTAGTAGGATGTTTTAGACATACTTCATGCAGTTCTGTTAAACAAGTTAAAAAAAAAGGCAAAGGCTGTTACAATACCCATGACTACACTAGTTTGGATCTAATGAAAAACATGTTGTTTTAGTGACCATGGTATGGATGTGTTTGTTTTGTATGATAATAGGTGGAAGAATTTATTATAATGTCTGCTTAACACAGTGAATGTGACTAGTTAAGTTAAAGTTAGACTAATGATGACCAGCTTCACTGATCCTCACTTTTTGCCACACTTTTTTTGATACAATACTCATTCCTTTCCCATTGGATTAGAGCCAACATGCATTGCTTTCTTCTGTTCCTCTTACTTTCCATATTATTCTGTGAGTGTCAAAATTTCTAAATCCTCTTTGCTAGTTATGTCCTTTGGAATTTTTAAGTTTCCCTTTCTGATGCTACATGTTATAGTTTTTTTTGTTTTTATTTTCACTAACATTTTGTCTTTGCTCATGTTTTTCATTTTAATTCATAGCTGCTTTATCATTAACTAAAAAAAACAACTCACTTATAAAGGAAAATCATTTTGATTTTTGAGGGTCGTGAATGATCTTCCTTGAACATCATTCTTTAGAAGGAAAGTTAACTATTTTCTGGTCAGATTAACTAAGACAGAATGATGTAAGTAAAACGTTGAACCCCTTTTAATATTGCTTGACCAGTGGCCTGCCCACTCATCACAAAATTGACATCAGCTGGCAATGAAATTATAAGATTGGAAACTTTAATAAACTAACATTACCATTTACGTACTGTCTAAATGGATGTATTTTTCTGAAAGCAAAGAAAAACCCAGGCTACCCACCCTTTAAAAAAAATAACAAAAATCAGGGGATTATTTGATTTAAATGAAATCTTCAGTACTTTTTCATTAATGAAGGAATTGCATACTGAATTTGTCATTAGTAAAAAATAGTTTTGTTTAATGACAGTATTTTTTAAAAGATAACAAAAATCAGGGAATTATTCGATTTAAATGAAAGCATCAGCACTTATTCATTAATGAATGAATTCTATAATGAATTTTTGATTAGTAAAAATAGTTTTACTTAATAACAGTATTTCCTAAAAAGTTACAGTATTGAAACTTCATGTTGGATTATTTAACAACTTTATAAAATATTGTTATTAAGATTTGATAAAACGGCCATTCTTTTCTAATTAATGTTTTAGGATTATTGAGTTTAGTGTTTTACAATTCAGAGCTGATTTTTGCTTAGTTCAATTTTACAAAAACAAAAAATTTATTATTGAAATTCTTCAAAAAATAATATAATCAACAGATATAACTTTGAAAGCCTCAAATTTTCATAAAATTAAGTAAGTGGGGATGTAAAAAGCATATTTTCACCTACACTTTCTAAAAATAAAATTTCAAAAATAATTTATTTTCTTTGTGAATACATTCTGACAGTTTAATTAAAATTTGACAATTATTTGATTTTCATAAAAATTTCCAAATCAGTGTATCTTTCACCTGCAAAAAAGATGTTAAAATTTACTGTTAGTTTATAATCCATCTGCTGATACAATTAAAACAAGACTTTTAATCAAAATTTTGATTGTTCTAAAAAGGGTGAAAAATTCCCTAAGATAACCAAATCAAAAACCCTAATAATTTAAGTAAATAAAATTAACAATGCTATAATGATCTGGATGTTAAAATTTATTTTTCATCAAATTCATGAATATCCCTATAGAGGAAAAATCAGAGTATTTTAAATATCTAATTAATTTTTTTAAAACCTTTTTAGAACACTCAGAATTTTTATTAAAAATCATGTTTCAATTAAATATAATTAACAATGATATAAATTTTAGCATCTTTTTTGTGGTGAAAGACACATTAATTTGGAAATTCTAAAATGACTTGTGACATTATTCTGGGTGTTTAGAAATATATACTCACTAGCTTAAAAGTAAAAATAATAAATTTTGATCTTAATTTACATTGAAAAAATAAGCAACTGCAGGAGAAATTAATTATTGTGATTATTTTCATATTTTTTTAATTCCAATTTTTTTATTATGGGATGAATTTCACCAGTTTTTACATCTGTACAAGTGGATATATAGTTCATCTAAATCTGTTATTTTGTTGATGATCACCAACACTTTCTTTTCATAAATTCTTTTCTCAGTACATCTAAATCTTATGGTATTTTGTTGATGATCACCAACACTATCTTTCTGTACTAAATCCTCTTCTCAGTACCTCTAAATGTTATGGTATTTTGTTGATGATTGCCAACACTTTCTTTCACTGAATCCTTTTCCAGCACATCTAAATCTTATGGCATTTTGTTGATTACATTACTTTTTTTTTACTTGGTTTTCTAACTGAAATATTCAGTATTTTTGTTTTACACATTTTTTCCCTTAGTAAAATAAAACCTTTCCTTCTTGTGCATTAAAAAAAGATGATATAAGTTTATATTAATTGAGGCAAAATAAAAACTGGATAGATTTTTAATGAATCACATTTTGGTTAACATCAGATGAAAATTTAGCTTTCTACTATTTCATTAGTTCTTAGATCTTAAGAATTAACAGTTGTTCATTAAATATTAAATTGTAAGCAGTTTTTCTCCTTTTTTCACCAATTATATTTATAACTCACCAAGAAATATTTGATATTGCAAACTTGATTGAAACAAAGTCTTACAATGTTCTGTTGGAAATAATGCACAAATCTGCTTCTTTAATAATACCTTTCTTTATTTACAGGTTGGATTGTCAAAAGCACCTCATCATTTAGGCTGACTATGAAAATCAAGGAAAAAATAAAATGACATGTATCAGTTTGCATTTCCAAAGTTTTCATTAAAAAACAAAGCAGTCTTAAAAATGACAAGAGAAAAACCTCATTTTTAAGATGTGTGTAGATTAACATTTTCACTAAATTCAGATTTAATGAAACATGTGTACGCTGCATAATGGAGAAAAAAACTTTTTGTCAAGTGTGTGAACGTGATTTTGCAAGGCATTCTGACTTAAAAATTCACATGAGGACACACACTGGAGAGAAACCATATTCTTGTGAAGTATGTGGATCATCATTTTCAAAAACTTACCATTTGAAAACACACATTCAAATTCATACTGGAGAGAAACCATATTCTTGTGAAGTATGTGGATCATCATTTTCAAAGAATTACAATTTGAAAACGCACATGCGAATTCACACTGGAGAAAAGCCATATTCGTGTGAATTATGTGGATCAGCATTTTCAAATCGATCTAGTTTGAACAGGCACAATCGAATTCACACTGGAGTGAAACCATATTCTTGTGAAATATGTGGATCAGCATTTTCAAATAGTTCTAGTTTGAAAAGACACAATCGAATTCATGCTGGAGATAAACCATATTCTTGTGAAATATGCGGATCAGCATTTTCAGAGACAGTAAATTTGGAAAAGCACATTCGAAGTCACACTGGAGTGAAACCATATTCTTGTGAAATATGCAGATCAGCATTTTCAAATAGTTCGAGTCTGAAAAGGCACAATCGAATTCACACTGGAGAGAAACCATATTCTTGTGAAATATGCGGATCAGCATTTTCAGATAGTTCGAGTCTAAAAAGGCATAATCGAATTCACACTGGATAGAAACCATATTCTTGTGAAATATGTGGATCAGCGTTTTCAGGTAATTTTCGATTGAAAAACCATGTTCGAATTCACACTGGAGTAAAACCATATTGTAAAATATGCAGATCAGCATTTTCACAGAATTCAAATTTAAAAAACTCACATGAACATTCATGCTGAAGAGAAAAAGTATCCAAACTGCTAATTCAGATACAAGCACACACATTTAAGTACTCACCACAGAATATTTATGGGATTATGGGCTATAATTTTCAAAGTATTTTCTGAGTTTACACACCAAAAAAAACATTCTTTCTAAGTATATTTATTGAAATTGTGATATTAAATCCTTCATCTGATCCTATCTTTTTCAAATATACAAGTTGACATTTCCAAGTATTCATATTTAGCATCATTCTGTAGAGGAGACATTACTTGTAAAATGTGTTGTAACATAATTACAAATGAAAATTTAAAATGTAATTATCATGAAAATTAGTTGTAGATATTTCATGATATATGATGAAGCAAATCTCATAGTCTCTGTAGACAGGAATTAAAGAAATCTGTCAACAATATCTACCACAATTTTACTATTTGTTCCTTTAGTTTTGAGGATGAATGCAGACAGCTTCATTTATCAATCTATGTCTGTGAATTCCAGGAGTTTGTGATACCAGTAGTGTCTTGTTTATGTTTTGCTGCCTAGATGTTGTTTGTCCCTTTTTCTCTCTGCTAATCTTCAATATAGTCTGGGCCTAGTTGTTATTGTTGTTTAGTTATACTTTACAGCTCTCCCTTTCTTTGAATACAAATTTTTGTGGTGGATATATGTAATTTTATTTGAGCTTTTTATTTCCATATATATATATTTAGGATCATATTGGGGTAGGTAAGCCACCAGTTCCTATATTCTGCTTGATTTACAACTTGCAGTGATCTGTGATTAATCTGTGTTCCTCAGAAAATTAAACATATTGACTAAGTTTTTTGTTTGTATTTATATGTATATAAATAAAATGTATAAGCCATGAAAGTTTGCTTCCTAACTTTTTCTATTAGGAAAATTTTATTTCTTTAAATATCAAAATAATTTTGAAACATCTTTTGAAACCAAAAACTTGTAAATGTATTTGAATTTTTCTGAAATTTTTTATAATCAACATTTCATTTGACAGTGTGTCATAATTATCTTTTTGAAAGTAATGATTGTTTTATTTAAATAAAATTGATCATCAACAAAACATTACAGAAAAACTCTGTTTACATGTTTCTTATATCTTCAATTTCCTTTTTATGTGAATCACCCATTTTAAAATACAGTGTAGATGGTTTTTTAAAAAAAAATACAGAAACAGTTTGGTGTAATTAAATCAAGCAAAGATGAACTATTAACACTTCTATTTTTACTACTTGAAAAATGTTTATATTGAATAAATGTATAACTGCCTTGGAGTTTTTTTTTTAGTACCCATTCTTTTGAGAGAAGTGTATAATAATGAAGGCAACCCTGGAGAAAAAAAATCCCATTTGTCAGGTTGACAGGCAGGCTTCTGTAAGGGACCTTTCCTCCAAGAAGTAGGTCCTCTTGAGGCCGTTGTTTAATTTTTTTTTTTTTTTTTTTTTTTTTTTTTTAATCATTTCACCCCAAGCAAGGCATTCCACTGCCACTATTGTGCAAGGGGTTACATAGGGGAAGGTGATGAAAAAGAGTGGTTAGATATAGGAAATGTCAGAAGGAGCGTGATAGATGGGTAGGGATACTGAGGATGAGAGTTGGGTAGATGGGAAGACTGAGAGAATGGATGCGAGTTAGTGTGTTAGGAGGTGTCTCTTGACTTTACATTTAAACTCCTGGAGATTGTAGCTGTCGGGGAAGCAAGGATGTGGAATTCCACAGGTGGGAAGTGCGAGAAAATAAGATGTAGGAGTAGAAGTTGTTACATTTTATCGGTTTCACTGTAAAAGGGTGGGATCTAGTTGCTAATCTAATATCTCATGCAAATTCATACCTAGGGGGCACCAGTGATCTAAGTTCATTGGAGCAGAAGCCGTGACAGTATTTATAGAAGAGGCACAGGGAAGCCATGTCACACCGGTGAGAGAGTGACTGCAGCCGGTCTGCCAAGTCGGTAGCGATCACATTACAGACTCTCTGTTGTATTTTGTCAAGAACCCCAAGGAGAACAGCAGAGGCACCTGACCAGATGTGGCAGCAGTATTCAATGCACGAAGTGCTTGGGGTGATAATCCTCATATGATGGCAAGCTAAAAATATGAGATTTCCTAGTGTCTACAAAGAAAAATTTTTCTCAACTTACATGACTCAACCTGAGCCATCCTAAGCTAAAAGACCTTTCTCTGCTATGTTCTGCAAGGTCCCTGATGTTACTCCGTCACAAGATATATAGAGCTCTCAAGCTAATATTTCCAACAGACATCGGCAGAATTGTTCTAAATGGAAGGATTGCATCTGACATAGGCTCTGACTCCCTAAGATTTCCATCCAGTCAACATTTAAAATTTATACATAAATAAATGGATATCCATCAAGCTGGCTTGATATGAGTCTTGAGAGATCGGAATATGGTTGCTCACCTGCTTTGTGACCACTTGTTGCTTGATGTAGATGTGACCACAATCCACAAGACACTTTGTTAGAGTAGAACGAACCATGTAAAGCAATTTTTTATTTGGTGTAAAAAAAAAAAAAATACAAAAATTAGTCCAAACAAATGTTTGAGGTAACATTTAATTTATATTGGTACACAACAAAGACACACACAGGCTGAATTTAAGAAGAAACAGTAAATTTATTGTTAATAACGAATGAATTACACGAATTAGATGCGTTGCATCCCAAATGATGGCTGATAACATGGACGTAAAGATAATGCAAATGAAATGTACCCTTTTACAATAAAAAATTTAAAACTGCATAAGGTCATGAGAAAAGAAAACCAGACTTTCATAAGCATTATTTTTTTAATTCAGGAAAGGCAATAAATCCACTAAGATAAAAACAAGCAACAATTGAGGTGATAATGATGGACATTGCATTTTAACTTTTCAAGTCTAAACTGGACTGGAAAGCAACAAATGTCGGCAAAAGAGACTGACAGGGTAGAACATATGCTTACATCTAACAAAACTGGAAATAAAACAAAAATGAATTTTGAAAATTTCTCTAAATGCGTAAACTTGAAAGCTAAGTATGATCTAATGATTAAAACAATACTCAGGTAAATTTTCAAACATACGCACCGTAGTGGGGGCGCTAGAGGGTGTCGTCAGTGATGTTATCGCGAGGGGGTTTCGGGTCTCTCAACATCATACCCCCCTCACTGCGCCGACCCGACCAGAGATGATCAGTTTCTGGTTCACCCTCGATAAGCGCTTTCAGACACTGGAAAAATTACGTTTGGGCCCGGTACGAAACTTTGCAAATGCTTCTGATTGGCGACAGTCAGAGCCACTTTCCATTTAGAGGCGAACCGTACATGAGCTCGTCCGAAAATATGAAACAATTTACCTATTGTACGGCTATTAAAAAAGAAGGAAAAATTCGACTACGAATTAATCACGATACATTAATTTAAACTTATTTATGCATTTTATCTTATTTACGAGTACTAATAAAATGAAGAGAAATCAGAAATGCAGAATTTCGGGGAATTTTAGCTAACAATTTGTTTTGAAATCCAGGCACTCGCTCTTCTGATCCATAACCAATTAGCTGTTCTTTCCGCTGTTTCGGTTATGAACTTGAGTGCTTTCCATTTTTTCACTCCCACTATCCCAATATCTGTTAAGGCTTTGCATAAGGACCTTGCTGCAGATCCTCTAGTCCCCACTTCTATAGGAGTGCAGCTAGGCCTCCAGCCTTTAACCCTGCAACTCTCCAGCAGTTCGTCGTATTTTAACTTCTTCCTTTCATGGACTTCCTCTGCGTTTTCTTCCCAGGGGACCGTCAGTTCCCACAAGACTATCTTCTTCAAATTATGTGAGAAGAAAACTATATCTGGGCGAAGTTTTGTGATGGCAATTTGCTCTGAGAATTTCAATCTTGAGTCTATATCGGCCCTTAGTTCCCAGTCTGTTGCAGGAGATAACAGGTTTGGATTTACCTTTCTATTTCGTGGGATTTTCGCTCCCGCTTTAATAAATTTTATCTGCCTTGTGTCTGGGTTGTAAACATTCTCTTTGATAGCATGTTGAACTATTTTCACGATTTCTTTTAGAATTTCGTCATGGCGCCACCTGTAACGCCCATCAGCTAGTGCAGATTTACAGCTACTCAGGATATGTTTTAAGGTATCTTTGCGCCCACAAAAATAACAATTTGGCGACTGGGTTTTATACCATAATTGTAAGTTTGTGGGGCTTGGCAGGGTGTCGTATACTGCCCGAATCAGAAATTTTAATCTGGAGTCACCGTGCCATATTTCGGACCATTTGATTTGGCGTTTCAACATAGAGCTCCATTTGGTCCATGCCCCTTGCTGTCTCATCCCGACTTGGATAGCTATTCGTTTCTCTTCTTCGCCGTTTCTGATTTCTTCCTGCAAAAGATGACTTTTCTTTTTACTTTGCAGTTTGTCATATTTTTCTGGGGGAAAAAACCCGAGGCCCGCGCGTCCAGTAGCTACTGTCCCTAGTATTGCCTTTTCTCGGATTCTTTCTTTTGCTGTATTCAGTTCTTTCGAGGCGTTCCATTTTTTACCTGTATATACTGATATTCCTGCACCGGCTACTTTGGGATCTTTCGAGCACTCGTACTGGATTGTGGCTCTCACTTTAGCTACTTTAAATTCTTCGTGTAGGCTTTTAAACGGGAGTTTCAGTGCGTTTGTTTTCCCGTATAACGCTGCGCTGCATAGAGATCTTGGCAAACCTAACCACCTACGTAGTCGTGATGTTATGCTTCGTTCCATTAGTTCTACTGTGGAGGAAGTGAAATCGTAGATAGTTACAGGCCAAAGTATTTTTGGAAGAATGACGTGTTGATCAATCCAAGCTTTATATCTGCCAGGTAAGCCAGACTTATCAACCCTGATTAACCACCCTTCTAGATTCTCCTTTGTTAATATTACGGATCTTGAATCTTTTAGGGTTTCATCGAACTGCTTCCCCAAGCTTTTTACTGGCTTTTGATGTAGGTATGTCATCTCCAAAGAGCCTAAATCTTTCGTTTTTCGAAAGCTTACCTTTCGAAAGCTTACCAATGGCGGACGTGCTGGTTATGGTCATGTCATCCATATACGCGCGAATCGGTGGTTGCCTTACACCGGATCTGGAGACTGGTCCTTGACATTCCACTTCAGCAGCTTTTATCAGCATATTCATTGATAATGCGAAGAGAGTCGCTGAAATGGTGCAGCCTGTTATTATCCCTCTTTCAAGATTGTGCCACGTTGAAGTTGAGGTCTTTGTTACTGCCCTCATTCTAAAATCCTTATAGTAATTTAAAATGAGCTTGGTGAAAACAGTGGGTATATGGTACTGGATTAAAGCTTCTTCTACCAGACGATGGGGAATTGACCCATAAGCATTCTTAAGGTCTAACCAGAGAACTGGAATATCTCCCTTATTTTCCTTGGCATCTTTTAGTAGTTGGGTAATGACCCCTGTATGTTCCCTGCATCCTGGCATGCCTAGGACTCCTCCTTTTTGAACAGAGGTGTGAATGTAATTATTTATTATTAGATATTTTGACAGCCTACTATTTAATAAGCTGAAGAAAAATTTTCCTTCAACATTCAGCAGCGAAATACATCTGAATTGGTTGATTTTCTTGGCGTTTTCCTCTTTGGGGATCCATATCCCCTCAGAATATTTCCACTGGACTGCTATCTTCCCTTTCTTCCAAATGACCTTCAGTAACTTCCATATGATACGTTGTAATTTCGGGCATCTTTTGTACACTAAGTACGGGACTCCATTCGGGCCTGGAGCGGAACTTGACCGAGCTTTTTTAAGCACTAATTGCAATTCAACCAAGCTAGGTAGTCCTATGTCGAGATCAATTGAAGGAGGATGTGGTATAAGAAGTAAATGGTTTTCGCCAAATTGTTGCTGCTGGTAGGGTCGCTTAAGGAGTCTTTGAGAAAAGCATTTATTTCCTCTGTGCTACTTTGTAGCATTCCACTGCGAGTTTCACCCAGTAATTGTTTGGTAAATCCGAAAGGATTGGATATGAAGGCTGCTCTTTTTCGTGCTCTTTCTCTCCTCCTCCGGCGGTGCCATTCGGCTCTTAATGCTTTTAAATCCGATCGGATCGAGTCTCTTAGTTCTCTTAAGGCTGCTTTTCCTTCGGGCTTTGCATTCTTATATTGTTTTTTTAGTGATTTTAATTCTGCTCTGTGTTTTTTAATTCGATTTTCTCTTCGATTCATGGTACTATTCGCCACTTTTTTTCTCCACTGTTTCCAAATCGTTTATTTTTTGTTTTCCGTCAGCGATTCACGCTATGTTTACGTAATGTGACTACTGAGGAAAATGTTATATGCAAGTCGTTTTTTGACGTCGAAAGACACATTAAATTGAAAATTCTTGCAAAAATCAAGTAATTGTCTGATTTTAATAAAACGTTCAGGTTTTATTCACAAATAAATAAATGTTTTATGCGTTTATTCTTTTTTTTAAATTTTGGTAAAATTTTATATTCTTTTAAATCTGTTACCCACACTCTAATTAATTGCATAAAACTTCTAGAAATACATAATCTATACCAATTTTTTTGTTAATTAAATGCAGGACACATTGGGAAATGTAAATATGTAATTTCTTTTTTAATTACGAGACCATTTTTCCGAAAATCTGCTCCGAAGAGTAAAATTAAAAATGCATTAAAAGTACGCAATTTTATAATGTAGATAAACTTTTAAATTAATTGATTTTATAAATAATATAATTTTAAGATATCATATTCTGAAGAAGAAAAAATTCGATGAATAATGAATTTTTATAAAAATTGCGTTCATTTTTTCTTTGCTAAATAAAGTTTCAAACGTATTTTAAATTTCTTCCAGTTACTCAGTCTTTGGTTATTAATTTGTTAAATAAATACTTTATTTACAAATCGAAAATTCAAAAGTTTCATACAAATCATTTAGAATTAAGATTTTTAAAATAATTCTTAATTTTTTTACTCATGTTAAATTGCACATTTTCTTTTACTATGGAAACTTATAAAAGCCTTATGAAATGTTAAATTGGGTTATGTCAAATTTTTGGTCACCATTCTTCCAGATGTGTGAACTGGTTTCTGACAGAGGGATATCATTGCCTACTGAAAGGTCAATGAGTCGGACCTTTCTGATTAAGTAATAGTTTTATTCTAAATTTTATGCCATAAACAAGTAGTATTTGTTTCAAATCAGATTAATTGAACTTTAAATTTGCTAATTAAAAAAAACAAAAACAGTAAAATTGTATATTTTATTTTTGCAAGATTTTTTAAACCGAGAATTAATTTTTGTTTACAAATGTGTCGATAGCTAAAAAAAATAGCCGAAAAATTGAAAATTAAAAAGACTTTCAAAATTTTAGATTCCAATAAATATAATTTCTGTTTAAAATACACCCGAGTATTTTGTTTACTAGAAATCGTAAAATTTATCATTTAGCTTTCAATTAATCTAAAATTAAAGTTTCTTCAAGTAAATGATTTTATTTTTAGAAACTCAATTTGAAACTTAGGTATCGAAAATGAGTGGTGGTATCTACTACGTAGTTCCACTAAATCGCTGAAAAAACAGCATAGGATGTAGAAAAAAGGCCCAAAACTTAATAACAAAGAACTGTTCCATCAAAATGCTTATTTTATTATTAAGAGGAAAAATCAAAGTATTTTTTTTATTATTTTGGAAAATTTTTTAATCCTTTCTAACACGTTCGAAATTTTGGTAAAAAATCTTGTTTTGATTTGAGTTAGCGGATAACCAAATCTTTACGAGAATTTACAATGGAAAACTTAATATTACATAACTTAGTTTTTTTTCCGGTAACAAACACTTTAATTTGAAAATTCTTGCAAAAATAAAATAATTGTCGGATTTTAATGAAACTTTCAGGACTTATTTACAAATGAATAAAATTATTTTTTAAATTACTATTTTAAAAAATTCTTGGTAAAAATATTTTTTTACATCTGTTACCCCACTCCACGTAAATTCATGAAATTTTAAGAAATTAAATTTTGTTGCGAAAATTGATTTTATTAATTAAACGCAGAATTCATTGAGGAATGTAAATCATTTATTATTTCTACGAAACATTTTGCCTTTGTTTCCGAAAATCTGCTCTCAGTAGTAAAATAAAAATGCAATATAACCATGATATTATTTAATTTGATAAGCTTTTATTTGGTTGAATAAATTTTATAAATAATATAAATTAAGGAAATTATAGTATAGTCTGAATAAATCTTTTTCAATTATTAATAAAATTTTAAAAGCATTGCTTTCATTTTTTTTAATTATAATAATTTATAAAGTTTCAAAAATATTTTTAAAAGATTTGTTAATGTTGTGGTTAGTTTATAAACTTATTAAGCGAATATTATATTTACTAAACAAAAATTAAGAAGTTTATTACAAATCATCTTGTCTTTCTATTTTTAAAATAATTTTAAACTTTGTGTATTTGAATTTTTTTTTTTTTTTTGTGTGGTAATTTTTGTGTAAATTCATGTGTTTTAGGATTTTTCCTTGTACAGGAAAAAATCGTTCATTTGTCTTATCTCGCATCTTTCAATCTGACAACACATACGGTGGAAAATTAGAAAGTTGAACTCTGTGTTTAAGAAATACACTAACGGCCATAATTATTAGGCCACCCCATTTTTTTTAATGATGTATTTCATACTATTTTTAGTATTTACTGTCAACTGGATAATTTTAAATGAAAATAGAATTGTTCTTTTGTTATTATTACTTTGCAAAATTTTACAAGGCAGCCAGGAAGCTTTTTTTGCTTCGGCCAGCCAATAATAAGAAGAGACTAGCATGGGGAAGATATCTCAAAAACTCGACACCAGAACAGTTCATTTGATGCACATATTATTGTGTAGTATTAACAAAAGGAAAACTCTATTTTCATTTAGAATTATCTACTTGGCAATAAATACTACAAATAGTATGAAATACATAATTTCTTTTAAAAAACTGAGGTGACCTAATAATTATGGCCGGTAGTGTAGTTTTATTCTAAATTTCATGCTATAAATAAGTAATACTTGTGGAAATCATATTAACATTAAATTTGCTAACTTTCTAAAAATTATGTGTCACAGATATACATTTTATTTTTGCGAGATTTTTAAAACCGAGAATTAACTTCTGTTTACAAATATGTTGATCGCATAAAAATGGCCAAAATTTGACAGATTAAAAAAAATCTCCAAATTTTAGATTCCAATCAATACAATTTCTGTTTGAAATACACCAAAGTACTTTGCTTACAGGAAATAGTAAATTTAATCATTTAGCTTTCAATTAAACCTAAAATAAAAGTTTCAAGAAAACGTTTATTTTTATTTTTAAAAATTCAATTTAAAAGTTAGATATCAAAAATGAGTGGAGATACATACTCCACTCATTTTCGATAGCTGAATTTTAAATTGAATTTTTAAAAATAAAAACATTTGTGAAGCTTCAATTTTAATTTTAATTAAAAGCTAAATGAACAAATTTACCATTTCCATTAAGCAAAATACACTGCTGCATTTCAAATAGAAATTATATTGGTTGGAATCTCAACTTTTACCAGTTTACTAAATTCTTCAAACGTTAATTCTCGGTCTTAAAAATCACGCAATAATATATATATATATATATATATATATATATATAGCTTTCTTCCTCCCCATCATATTTATTCTGTAATCTATAAATTTATCTATAGTTGTGGTCATGACTACATAGGAAGGATGTCACATCGATTGGATTGCAGAATTAAGCAACATGTGCCACTAAGAATTCTCAAAACGGATGTCCGTGCGAGTCAACTTGTGAATATTTCCGGATCAGCTATTGCTGAACACTTGATTAGAAGCAGAAATTGTGTGAATGGATTTAGTGTGAACCAGTCCCCTGTGTTGTCTAGTTCACACTCAACGTTTTATTTACAGGTGTTAGAATCACTACGCATCAAAACTAGGACCCCGTCTCTCTGTGAACACAGAGAATGTGTGATTGGACTCCACATAATTACCATTTAGTGCCTGACCATCCCCTCCCCCAAATTTGTTCCCCTTCGTCTTGATTCATCTTCAGTTTTAATATTTTTAATATTGAAGAATTTAAAAAAGTCCCAGTTGACCCTGACGAAAAACGGGATTGAAAACGGTCGGCCATTTTCGTGTTTCCATATATTTTAGGATAACGTAAAACAATAATAAAGTCTAAATAAAAAGTATGCGACAAAACAGTAAAGTTAGAATAAATAAGTAAAAATATAACAAATAAGCTGTTTTACGGCAACCCTTTCTAGAATATAGGATTTTTGGTCTCTGCGTAAGAAATAGAAACCCCCTTAACAGCCTTTTGGATTGAGACCTTCTAAGAGGTCAGACGTAAATTTGTTATCTCCAGTGGCAGCACATTCGTTTTCGGTACTGTTAGGGAGTAACTCAATTGTCATAGACCACATGAGGTGCCAACGAGGTAATTAACATTTTTTGCATTCAACTTCCAGCAAACCCTAGACAAATTTTATAGTTAATGAAATTTTAATCCTTCTAAATGTTTATTGCCTTTTTAGACCTTTTCTTAATTTGTAAATGTATTGCTTTGGCGACGCAAACTTTTCCTGTTGATTTAAACCTATCCTTGTGTACATTCTTCCTCCATTTGCTCATGTTATTTGTTTGTCTTAATTGCAGTTTTCACAGCTGCACAAGTACTGTAAAAGAAATAAAACCTTTTACAATATATACCCGCAGTTGTCAGTTCTCTCACGCATGTTTCATGTGGAAATGGTAATTACAGCCTGTAAGTATGAAACTGACTTTATTTCTTGCTGTGATAAAATTTTGTACTTATAATAATTTATATATACATATATATATATATATATCTGTGACATGTTATTTTTATAAAATTAGCAATTTTAAAGTTAAATTAATCGGATTTGAGACATGTATTACTTGTTTATAGCATGAGTTTTAGAATAAAATTATTTCTTAATCACGGAAGTCATAGTTCTCTGACCTGTGAAATGTGTGATAATAACCAGGACAAGAAACCGTGAAACATATGGATGTTACTGTTATTTTTACTGGGTTGATTTTGGGGGGTTGTTCACTTAACATCCATTACTAGTTGAATATGTTGTCGTCGCTGAAATAAATAGGCAAAGGTTAAAGGAAGGAGATGGAGACACTCATTTTAGGATTGTTTTTTATTCACAAGACGGTGACGAACATTTTGAGGGGAAGAAGTCTCCCCGAGCAGTGAGATACGTCTTGTCTGTTTCAGTCCCCACAACACACCATCATCCAAAATAGCGGAGCTATGGTAAAGATGTGTAATATTTTTAGTATCCTTGTGGGTATAATTAACAAAGAAGTGGATACAAAATATTAGCGTTGAGAGTAATATTTTATTTTCTTATTTTTACATACTGTTAAGTGTCTGCTGGCAACAGAACACATGTTGCCTGCTTGGAAGCCAGAGAGGAACTGATGATCCTTTAGGTCAGGCACGGGTCAAGGAGATAGAGAGAGTAGGGGAAAGATTTGGGTATCTTAGTTCTTGGGAACTGCCAATCCTTTAGGTCAGGCACAGGTCAGGGAGATAGAGAGGGTAGGGGAAACAATGTATTCTCTGCATTGTAGTAGTATCTGACCTGAGGTCATTTTGGTTCATTCCTACAATACTCTCCTACCAGATAACGGAGTGTTTTTTTTTTTGTTTTTTTTTTAATAATAATAAAAGTATTCATTATCTTTTTTCCATTTGACTCTCCTACCAGAGTTTGTTGTCTTTATTTTATGTTCTTGTATTTCTTCAGGAGGTAAAATATCATGCTCTTTATTTTTGTTGGTAGTTGTATTTTGTGTACATTTTTGCTTGTTTTCAATGTAAGGTTTTAAACGGTCTATTGAAACTTGTGTATGTGTGTTTGGGTTAGTTTCTATAAGGAAATATTTTGGTGTTCGTTCGAGTACAGTGTAAGGACCTGAATAGGGTGCTTCTAGCGGTTTCCGAACGCGGTCTATCCTAATCCAAACTTTTTTACAGGTTTGCAGTTGGTTTGGTATGTAAGATTTTTGTGTTGATTTTTCTCTGTTTGAAAAATCAGTCAAGTCAAATTTTGCCATGGTTTTATGTAGTTCTCTAGTAAAGTCTTGTGTGACTGTTTCTGGGTTTTCCGAGTCTATCATTAGGTGTGGCAATAACATTTTTGCACCTGTGACCGCATAAAAAGGGGAAAAATTAGAGCAGTTGGGCATACTTCGAATTCCCAAGAGAACAATTGGTAGGGCTGAAATCCAAGATTCTTTTCGGGCCATTATAGCTGCTTTGATGGTTCTGTGAGCTCTTTCTATAAGTCCGTTGCATTGTGGATGATATGACGTTGTTCTTAGCCTATAGAATCCGATAATTTTTGATAATTCCATGAATAATTCACTTTCAAATTGTGTACCTCTGTCTGTTATGACATGAAGTGGGACACCAAAGCGAGTAATCCACGTATTTACAAACGCTTCTGCAACAGTTTGTGCCGTAATATCTGCTATGGGTTGCGCTTCTATCCATCGACTGGTTCGATCTATGCATGTTAAAATATATCGACATGGATTAATGTAGGGATTGTTGGAACATTTTGCTGGCGGTAGAGGTCCAATTATGTCGATGTGTACAGTATGGAATCTTGATGACGGTATTTCCAATGTTTGTACTGGCGATTTTGTGTGTCTATATATTTTTGCCTGTTGGCAAGATGTGCATGATGCACATAATTCTTTGATGGTTTTATCCATGTTAGGCCAGTAAAACCTAGCCTTAATCATTTTTATAGATGATTTTATACCAGGGTGTGACACTGAATGCAAACTATCGAAGATGGATTTTCTTAGTGTGCATGGTACAAAAGGTCTGGGGTATGACGTTGATGTATCACACAACACAAATTGGTCTTTTCCAGATATTGTATATTTTTTTAGTTCTGGGAAGGACTGTATTTCAGTATCTGCTGTTTGGGCATCTGCAAGTGCTGGGAGGTCGTACATATCGATCTGTACAGCAAATGTTGGGCGTGATAGACAATCTGCTACTACATTTTGATCACCCTTCACATGGGCAATATCTGAGATTAATTCTGTGATTATGGCTAGTTGTCTTTGTTGCCTATCCGATTTTGCTGGTTTTAGACTGTGAAATGCGCCGCATATTGGCTTGTGGTCTGTTAGAAGTAATACTTCGCGACTTTCTATGAGGTGGCGAAAATGTAATACAGCCAAATACGCTGCTAAAAGTTCACGATCAAAAGTGGAATATCTTGTCTGTGTTGCTGTTAGTTTCTTCGAGAAAAATCCTATTGGTATAGGGTTTCCATTAACGACTTGATGTAAGGCAGCACCTACTGCATATTTGCTGCTGTCCGTGACCAGTTGATATTGTATACAACTTGGTTGAGGATGGGGTAATTCCGTTAGCTTGCCCAATATTTTAGTTATGGTAGAGAAGGATTCTTTTTCTAATGTATTCAGGGTGATTAGTCCTTTCGGTGTTAGTCGCATTCTCTCAGATAAAGGAAAAACTAACTTTGCGAATCCTGGTATTAATTTTCAGTAAAATCCTACCATACCAAGAAATCTGCGTAGGCTTTTAGCATCTTTGGGACACGGTAAGGATTCTATTTCTTTTACTTTATTTGCAGTTGGTGCAATTCCCTTTGAGTTAATTCTAAAGCCTAAGAAGTCAAGGGCTGTTACGTTGAAAGTCGATTTGGAGAGTGATATTTTTAGGTTGTTTTCTTGTAGAATTCGAAACACTGTGTCAATATCTTTTTTATGAGATTGTTCGTCATCGCTGAAGATGAGGATATCATCGATATATACGAAGACACAGTCGATATCTCGAAAGATTCTGTCCATATATCTTTGAAAGGTAGCCGAAGAATTCTTTAATCCAAACGGCATAAATTCATATTGATAAAGCCCCATTGGTGAAATAACTGCAGTTTTTGGAATATCATTGGGGTGCATCTTGATTTGATGATAAGCTGAAATTAAATCAATTTTTGAAAATCGCTGTTTATTAGCGAGTTTAGCAGTAAAAGAATTAATATTAGGGATGGGGTATCTATCACTTTTAGTGATACTGTTTAAGGCGCGGTAGTCTCCACAACAGCGATATCCTCCACTCTGTTTAGGTACTAGATGTAGTGGGCTTGACCATTCGCTGTCTGAAGGGGTTATTACTCCTTCATTTATTAGTCTCTTAAATTCTTCTTTTGTAGCAGTCAGCTTTTCAGCAGACAGTTGTCTGGATTTAGCAAAAACTGGTGAGTGACTACCTGTGTCGATTCTGTGGTAAACACCGCAGCAGATATTGTTTTTGTTGGTGTGAGGAGAGATGATTTCTGGGTATTTATCTAAGCTGTTTTTTATAAATGTGGGTATATTTGCTTCGTTTATGACCACATTTACAGGAGCAGTAGTGTTTACTAACAACTTCTTTGTAGTGGTTGTTGCTGGGTCGTAAATTGTCCTGTTTTTGCAGTCGATAGTGAGGCCAAAGTTATTTAGAAAGTCAATTCCGAGGAGGGGATTGGTGATCTCAGCGACCACGAATGTCCAGGAAAAGGTTCTTCTTAAGCTCGGTATTGCAATCTCCAGGTTAGCTTGGCCGTGGCATTGTATTTTCTCTCCGTTGGCAGTGGTGAGTGATACTGGTGTTGGGTATAACGTCACGCCTTTTAACGCGGACGCCGGTATTATTGAGAGGCTTGCACCAGTGTCTACTATAAATTGTAATATGGTTGTCCCTAATCGTGCTTTGATTTGTAGTAGCGGCGAACTCAAGGGGACAGACATGGTTCGCGCTACTAGTTTTCCGAGGCTGTTGGTGGTGGTGTGGGTGGACGCGAGCTTGGTAAAATTTTGATGTTCTGCTTCTTTGGCCATTTACACCACGGTTTGCAAGTTCTTGCTTGCTCGGCAAAGTAGAGGTGTGCTCTGCATATTTTAGTTTTTTGGTCTGGGAAGTAGGGTTTTATTCCTGTCGGTATACGGACGTTTTTATTCCTTTCTGTGTGCTGCTGAGTGGAGAATGCTGTTGCTGTTCCGTACATGTTATTTAATAAGGGCATTAATTCGTCCGCTAGTTTTCCTATTTGGGATGAATTTAGTTCTTTTTGGGAGGCAATGACGGGGGAAATTGTTGCGGGTAATGCCTGTAGAAATTTGTGAAGGACAATTTCTTCGCCGACACCTATCCTTTTAGCTATAGAAAGCATCTCTTGAAGGTATGCAGATGGACGGCCTGTAATTGTGTTGGTAGACATTAACTTGTCTAGCAACTCAGGCTTTGTTCTTTCATTAGCCTCAATTAAGGAGCATTTTAGTTCCTCATAGTTCTTTGCGTCTAAAATGTGATATGGTATTTTAGCTACCACCTCTGCAGGCAGAGATGATATGACCGTATAAAACTTTGTTGTTGAATTTGTAATATTCCGCAGATGGAATTGGGCTTCCAGAATGGAAAACCAGCCATTCACTGCCGTTTCCATGAATTCCGGCGTTTTTATTGTAATTTGTTGTAAGGAGGCTTCTTCCATTTTTTTTTTTTTTTTGTATGTAAAAATATATATATATTCAAGTATTTTTTTTTTTTTTTGAAGAAGGGTGGAAAATAAAAATGTAGTTTGTTTTACTTACGTCAAAGGTTCTCTTTAAAAACGTTTGTGACGTGAAATTAACTGCTACTTGTATATTTTCCTGAAAACTTCAAAATGTGTTTCTTTCCTTTCAGTCCTGGTAAAATTGGTTCGTTTCTTGAGGTTGTAATGTCCTTTTTGTCGGGGTCACCATTGTAATATTTTTGGTAATGTTCTTTTTGTCGGGGTCACCATTGTAATATTTTTAGTATCCTTGTGGGTATAATTAACAAAGAAGTGGATACAAAATATTAGCGTTGAGAGTAATATTTTATTTTCTTATTTTTACATACTGTTAAGTGTCTGCTGGCAACAGAACACATGTTGCCTGCTTGGAAGCCAGAGAGGAACTGATGATCCTTTAGGTCAGGCACGGGTCAAGGAGATAGAGAGAGTAGGGGAAAGATTTGGGTATCTTAGTTCTTGTGAACTGCCAATCCTTTAGGTCAGGCACAGGTCAGGGAGATAGAGAGGGTAGGGGAAACAATGTATTCTCTGCATTGTAGTAGTATCTGACCTGAGGTCATTTTGGTTCATTCCTACAGATGCATTAGAGTGAAAATTAGTCTTTTATAAGGCGAGTGCCTTTAGTTCTTCCGGTGTGAAGGATTTTTTAATTGTATGTGACCTGAAAAGAGAGTTATGTCCAACGCTTGCATTTCCTCAGTAATTATTATTATTATTATTATTATTATTATTTATGTTTGGTGAGGAAGGGATGTTCCTGGTCGGTCATTGATTTTATATGTAAGTTCTTTTGGATCAAGGATTTCGTCGCTGAGTGTAACCGTCTTTCAGAAAGGAGTGATATGTACAACTTAGTGTTTTCTAAGTTTTTAAGGGTAATTTCTACGTGGTCTCTAGTTGTGTTGTCTATTGTTAAATTGTGTTAGGGCCACGTGTGTAGAAACGTTGGGAGAATTTAAATCTTTTTCTTTTCTTTTTATAGAAATAAAATTTTGGGTTATTAGAATGCAGCATTTCCAGTCCGTTAGTTGCGTTGTGTGGTTAGAGTAGTCCACATGAACTGTTGTAGTGGAGGAAATTAATTAATTTCTCCCGCCTCTTTTTTTTTTTTTTTCGTTAGTTTTCTTAAGAGAAGGCGGTCAGGTCAAAGGTTGTGGGAAGGTAAAATATGCCTCGAAGTAATGGATGGGATTCATTCTTAACACATGACCTTTCAATATCACACACAAAATATAATTCCTATACACGAAAAAATAAATTAAAAATTATTTTAAATAGTTTTGGCTTTAAATTGTATTAATCTTTTCAATTTTCGATTAGTAAATATAGTCTTCACTTAATAACCTAACCACAACGAGGTCTTGAAGAATTTTAAAAATATTTTTAAATCTTTATTAATTATTATAATTAAAAAAGAGTAAATGAAAACAATTCTTGTAAAATTTCCTTATTCATTGAAAAGAAATTCTTCAGACTATAATGTCCTTAATGGATATATATTTTAAAAGCAATTAAAAGCTTATTTAATAAATTAATTTCATAGTTTTATTGAATTTTTGTATTATATTAATTGGAGCAGTTAATTTGAAGAAGGCACATAATGACGAGGAAACACGTGTGTATAATTTAATAACACAAAATAAGGCATTTATTTGCAAATTTATAGAGTTGTAATTGTCAGTAGATCATTTCAAGACAAGTCATCACACATTAATGTTGAAGATTTGATAAATAGAGAAAATATTCGTAATAAAATATTAAACACTCAGTACATTTCCAAAATTCGTTTTCACAAAAAAGTATTAAGTTGAATTCCATACAAACAAGGTTTCCAAAATGCTTAGAACAAACTGAAAAAGTTCATTTTTCGCATTAAAAATATTAATGGAATTCAATATAAAAGATATATTTTTAGTTCATTAAAGACTAATAAGGTATTGGCGTGAAATAGACATTGGTGAAGCGTAGTTTTTGCTTTCTTTCTCTCTGATGCCAACTGACTTACTTGTCTTGATTCATTCTTTAAACAGCAGCACAAGTGACTGTAATACCCCGGCGAGAAAATCACGTCTCGTGCAGAAATATTTTTTAGAAATAAATTAAACAATCAGATTTCGAGTTTTAGAAAAAATAAGAAAGCTTGGTGGAGCTTGCTTCCAAGAAAAGTGCGCAAAATTTACCTAGTAAAAATAAAGCGATAAATAATTTTCGGTAAGCTGCTATGAATAAAGTGTCCTCTGACAACTAAATAGTATTTTTTATCCAATGATATTGCGAGTTTGCAAACCGTGAAGAAAAGGAAGTTATTTTTATTTCGTATCCACAGCAAAGTTGTAAAAATTTCATTAAAATTTTCTGTCATTGATACTGAAAGGTCAATGAAATTTTCTCTTTGAAAATATCGTCTGGAAGCATTAAATTGTTTTCATTTTAGATTTAGCATGTTTTGATATGATCTTTTTGTGAATTGTCAGTCAGTTAAGTGCCATACGTGAAACACGCTTGGGCGATCATGTCTCGAAAGAGACATGACAGACTGGGCAGAAGATTAGGTTGCCATTGCTTTCTGCGGTAGACTGGTTGCCAGCCAAGGCTATAGAACCCAATCTGTCCTGTTATTTAACCCATAACTGAAAGGAAGAGACGGATTAATACCTTTCCCAAGGGTATTTGCGCGTAAGTGAATGCAATGAATTCAACAGGAATTCGAACTCGGCTCCCCGATTTCTCGTTCCGAGCCGATAACCATTGCACTCACAACGCATTTGTGAATTGTACTTTTTTTTTATAATACAAAGATAATAATAAAGTGTTGCACATTTTATACTAATGGTCGTACATTTCCAGCAAATGCGAATATCATATTGATTCTCTACATGCATTAGCTTACAAGAAAATGTCTTTTAAAGATAATTGTTGTTAATATTTCATATATTTACCTTGTAAGCATTTTTTGTCATCATTTCTTAATACAAAATTTTTAAAAAATTAAATGTTTATGATTATTCTAATGAATTGTTTTAAAATGAAAAGAATTCTAGCCAAAATTTATTAAAAATAGTCAATTATTTTATCTATAAAAGCAGTTAAAAACTTTTCTAATTATAAATATATCTAATTTTATAATTAAATTATTTGGATAGAATGGACTAAAAAACAATTCTGGGATTTCAAAAAAAATGAAATGCTTTGAAAAATAATTTCATTCTTTTTTTTAATAAGTTCTTTAAGTTTCATTAAAATGTTTTTCGTATTTGTCATTTCGTATTTGCTAATCCAATCGACAATAAAGAAATGTTTCGAAACATTGCGTCAAGTATATTGAAGTAACTTTCAGACATGTAAATAGGAAAAATTAAAGAAGTTTGCTTCGTCTAATTATTAGGTTATAAGTCACTTCCATTTATACGCAGACTACTCAGATTGCATGAATATTGGATGGCTAATCCGGGGCTTCAAAGAACTAATATATCACGGAACATTTTGGCAAGCATAATCAGTTAACACTGCATGCATCTAAATATTGAAAAATAAGAGAAGAGTGAGACCTCAATTTATTAGGATATAAACAAATACCATTTATATGCATAAAATCCATATGTCATGCATAATGTATGAATAACCGATGATTTCAAAGGAACTACCGCTAATCTGATCGATAATCCAGATCATCTACGAAAAATTTTACCAAGTATATTTAGCCAACATTTCATGCATCTCAATGTTGAAAAATAAGAAAAGTTTGCGTCCTTTAACTATGAGGATATAAATCAATTCCATTTAGGATCAGATTGCATGCATATAAGATGAATAATTAGGTACTTCAAAGAAACTACCACTAATCCGATTGATAATCTGGAAATTCTTCGAAGCGTTTTGCCAAGCATGATGAGTCAAAGTTTTTGACATCTAAATATAGAAAAAAAAATTGCGTCATCTAATTATTATTAATATATGAATAACTTCCATTTAGGTGCATAATACACAGATTGCATGCATATTGGATGAATAATCTGTGATTTCATAGGAACTACCGCTAACTCGTTTGATAATCCGGAAATCATTCGAAGTATTTTGTAAGTCATAATGAGTCAAGTTATCATGTAATATAACAATCTGGCCCCACCTGAGGAAGTGATGCAAGCGATGGTGTTTCCCGTCGGTGGAGGGGTCGGCGAGCGGCAGGGCGGGTGTTTGTGAAATACATCCTGTCGAGGCCGGAGCGGATGTCGTTTGACCTTATTTCCGACAGCGGCGGAAATGACTACGGAGGCAAACAGGTGTCTCTGGGAATTACGTGGTGTTGCGTGGGCGAGGCAGGACCGGAAGGAAAGTCCCGGTTCTAGAAGACTATATAAAGACCTCGACACACGGATTCGCCAGCAGAGAACGGCCAGTGGAAGCAGAGGAACACCACAGGCAAGACTACACTCCCGTCAACCCATTCTATGTGCGCTCTCACTCTCCTGTTCTCTATTCCACACGGTTCGTCGTCATTAATAAAAATATAACCTTATATTTTTATATATGCGTATTCTCGTTGTTTTGTCGTCGTACGGCGATATATAACATACGCAAATTGGTGCCCAGTGACTTGCTGTTTTAAGACAACAACAACAAAACAGATAGATACGAGCTTGGTTACCACGGCGACAATTGAAATTCAACGGAATTAAAACTACCAGATAGAAGACGAAAATAGAAAGCAACCGGACGACATCAACGAAAGGTAGGTGACTTTTGATTCGATCTTGTGTGTGTTCTGCTCTTGTTCATAAGTCTAATTAAAAAAAAAAAAAAAAAAAAAAAATGGAACAGCATACTTTTGCCGATTTTATTCAAGGTCTTACCCTAGAATTGAGAAATGTGGCTTGTTCGGTGTCGAACACTTTAAGGGGAGAATCTTTTTAAAAAAAATATACAGCCATTAGCATGCAAAGAAGATGGTGGTTATAGTGCTTGGTTTGAGGATATGGAGAGGTATTTTAAAGTTGTGCGCGTGGCAGAAGAAGACAAGTGTCAGGCAGCTCTTCTCACAACAAGGGGAGCTGTTGGACACTGTATATAGACTAATCTCTAATAACCCACAACTCACATGGAAGGAGTTAAAAACTTCTTTAAAGGAATATTACGGATTGGTTTTAGACCCCGACGCACGGTTAGTCGAATTAGTGAACATTAAGCAGGGTAGAACGGAGGGGGTGCAGGACTACATGCAGAGAGTAGTACGCCTAGCGGAGGGCGCATATGTTGGGGTTGACGGGAGGAATGAAGTTGTGACAAAACAAGTTCTAGGATTTTTCATAAAAGGTCTAAGGGATCGGGAAATAAAGATGGCAGTTATGAAGGATGAGCCACAAACACTAGAGGCTGCCTATCAGAAAGCGTTATCTGAGTTGAGATGGAAAATTCGACTCGATGCAAACTCTGAATACGAAGAGGAGCCTATGGAAATTTGCCACTCTCGGAGACGGGTACCGATAGAAGCCGTAAGCACCGCTGAATCTAATACTAGTAATAATAATAATAATAATAATAATAATAATAATAATAATAATAGGAATAAGAACAATAGAAAAGTTGGGACTCGTGAGCGGGAGAGGAACGGGAGCGTTGTTAGGTGTTGGAATTGTGGGAAAGAAGGCCACATAGCGAAATTTTGTAGACGCGCCCCGGGAAACGGCAGAGGTCCGTTCGTGCGACGCCCAACGAACGGAACAAGACGGTACCAACGCACATAATTGGTAATATGGGCGCGCCAAATTCCATCTTTATTAGAATAGAACGTAGACCTTATAGGGCATTGGTAGATACGGGAGCAGAGGTATCGGTTATAAGCTGTAGGGTATTTAAAAAATTGCGATTGGGACTTGAACTGCAAAAGAGGGACATTAAACTTCGAACTGCGAATGGATCCCCGTTATACGTTGAAGGCCTTTGTCGTCTACAGGTCCAGATAGGAAGTAAGTCCATACCCCATGATTTTTTAGTCGTGAAAAATCTCAATAGAAACGTTATACTTGGCCGAGATTGGCTGATGCAGAACGGGGTGAGAATGTATTTCGATTTGGGGGCATTGAAGATTGGTGAAGAATACGTGGCATTAGAGGATGTTCATATTTCCTCTATTGTTAGGTTAGCTCAAAAAGTAACATTAAGACCTCAACACCTGCATGCTTGTCTGGGATTAACCAGGCTGAGAAATGGACGTGGCAAAGAATATGAAATCGAACAGCTGTGTAGTGGATATGTTAGCAACTTATGTGGTATATCAGTAGCCAACGCAGTTGTAAAAATGCCAAAGTCTCGTAAGTTTCAGTTGCTGATAATGAATAACACTAACCAGACAATCACTTTGAGACGGGGGTGTCCGCTGGCTAAATTGGAAAGGGCAGGTAATATTACTGAAATTACTATGCCCGATAAACAAAATAATAAAAGTCCTGATGTAGATTTGGAGCAGGTACATGTACCGGAGGAATTCAAGCCTGAAATTAACAAATTGCTAAAAAGAAATAGGGACATGTTCGTTAGTGACGACAAGAACCTGGGTAGAACCGATACTGTAGAGATGCGTATCGATACTGGAACGCATGAGCCCATAAGAAAACGCCCATATCGCACACCCCTCAAACAAAGAAAGACAATGGATTCAGCAATCGACGAAATGATGCAGGCAGGTGTAATTGAGAGATCCAATAGCCCGTGGGGTTTTCCAGTAGTTTTAGTAGAGAAGAAAGACGGTGGTAAGAGATTTTGTGTAGACTTTAGAGCACTTAATAAGATTACAAAGAAATATGCTCGACCTCTTCCTGTCATCGATGATATACTGGCATCACTTGGTTCGGCAAGGTACTTTTCGAAGCTTGATTTAAAATCAGGGTACTGGCAAGTTAAGCTTCATGATGATGACAAAGAAAAAAGTGCATTCACCTGCCACAAGGGTCTGTTTCATTTTAATGTTATGCCATTTGGACTTGCAAACGCACCCGGCATCTTCCAGGAATTAATGTCAGTTGTTTTACAGGGACAGGAAGATTTTGCTCTGGCATATTTAGATGATATTCTGATATTTTCAAATACGGTGGAAGATCATTTAAAACATATAGACACAGTCTTGAGTAGTCTACGTAAGCACAACCTTAAACTGAAGCCAGCTAAGTGTGAGTTCTTTAAGAAAGAGACCCAATACCTGGGGTTCAAGATAAGTGAAGAGGGAATACAACCAGACCTCAATAAAGTCAAGGCTATAAAGTCAGTTTCTACTCCAACCACTGTTAGGCAAGTAAGAGCTTTTATTGGGATGACCTCATACTATCGCCGCTTTATTAGAAATTTCTCTGATATAGCCGAACCGCTGGTCAATTTGACAAGGAAATATGCACGATTCCAATGGGACGATGCTTGCCAAACCGCTTTCGATACACTAAAAACGAAGCTCGCGGAGATGGTAACACTAGCCTATCCCAACCCAAATAAAGCGTATAGGTTATATACTGACGCATCCGATCAATCGATTGGCGCATGCCTATCCCAGGTGGTGTACGATAAGGAAAATAGGAAGGATGTAGAAAAACCAATTTATTTATTGTCCCATAAATTAAGTGACACACAAACGAGGTGGTCAACTATAGAGAAAGAGGCTTATGCCATACACTATGCTCTTCAAAAACTGAATCACTACCTGAATGGCGCAACATTCACAATATACACTGATCATAGGCCCCTGGAGCACTTACTTAACTCGCCCATACAAAATAAGAAGATACAGACTTGGGCTCTGAGCATGTCTGGCTACAATTGCAGCATACAGTATCTTAAGGGTAAGGATAATGTTTGCGCGGATCTCTTATCACGCGCTGTTGATGTGAACGAAGACCATATTGCTTCTCCAGTAGATATAGATGATAGAAATTACTTGGTTAGTGTTATAAACTCCAACCTAATGGAGCCGGAAGAATTAGCAGCCCATAAAAATGTCGGAAATTCATCAGAGGCACCCGAACGGCCCACATTGAAAGGAATAGACATAATCAGGGAGCAAGAATCAGACAAAAACATCTTAGACCTGAAGATTAGATTACGAAATGGTAGGGCTACCAAAGCAGAACAGAAGAGATATATAGTAATGAATGAGGTGGTGTACTATTTGTCTCAACCTGATGATGAACCCCTCATCAGGCTGTATGTACCATCTCACCTTAGAAAAAGGGTGCTAGTTCAATATCATGATGACAGTGGCCATGTGGGGGTGGATAAGACATTCCACTCAATAAAACAAAAGTATTTCTGGCCTTGTTTACTTAGAGAAATAAATGATTTCGTAGGTAAATGTATCCCGTGTCAGACAAGAAACCTAAAGAAGCAGCAACCCCACATACAGGAATGTGACTTCCCTCCTTTTCCTTTCGCAAAGGTTGCTTTAGATGTCTCAGGACCCTACCCAAAGACCCATTCAGGTAACCAATACATAGTTACATTCATAGATATGTACAGTGGTTGGCCGGAGGCATTTGCGGTTCCTAACAAGAAGGCAGAAACAGTGGTATATCTCTTAGTTGACGAAATCTTCCCCAGATTTGGGACACCACTTCAGCTTTTAACTGATAATGGGCCAGAAAATGTCAACAGGGTAATGAAAAAGACATTAGAAGACCTAAATATACACCATGTGACAACTTCTTTTTATCACCCCCAGAGCAACGGTAAGGTTGAGAGGTTTCACAGAACAATGCATGATGTTATAGCAAAAAAAAAAAAAAAATCGGCAACAACGAACAGTCGTGGGATATTTACATTAACCAAATGTTGGCGGCTGTCCGGTTTCATGTGAGCGAAACCACTAAGTTTTCACCGTATTACTTGCTCTACAACAGGGATGTTATTTTGCCCTTGGACAATATACTGAGGCCTCGTCGCATATATTATGGTGATGAGCATCACCAAATTGCACTACAGGAAATGCATCGTAGCTTCACTTTAGTTAGGAATAATATAAGAAAAGCGAGGAGAGCCGCGATAGATAAGTCGCGTGGTAAGACGAAAAATACAACTTTTGAGGTTGGTCATTTGGTGTACTATAAGAATCACCAAAAGAAAGGGAAGTTAGATGTGCGCTGGCGGCCATATTATGTGATCGTTGAAAAGACTGGCCCGGTCTCTTATAGAATTAGAGATCAGTTAACCGGTTCAGTCATTAAGACGCATGCTGAGCATCTTCGGGCAGCGTCCATTGATGAATGGAAAATCCCTACTTCCGATAGGCCGTTACGAAAGATTGTATTGGCTGCTCCAGTAGAATCCAGTGATTCGGATGACGAATCCGGAGCGGAACAGACCGACTTTCCAGTGCACAAAAATCGACACCAACGTATGGAATCAGACGATGAGCCTGATGTTCCATTAATGGAGCGTCGCATCATGACGCGACGTAAAATGGCGAATAAAAACGTGTCAACTATTGATAGTGATGATAGAATCGGTGGTATAAATAATGTTTCATCCACGTTCGAGGATGATTGCTCAAAGTGTGAAACGACTGGATCTACTCATGTAGATCAGGGTTTTTCTAGGGAATCACCTAGCAGCGAAGATGTCCAAATGAGGCAAACGTCTGTTGGGGCAAAAAGCACGGATAGACTTGCAGATTCCACAGTTGATCGGAACAAAAAGAAAGAACAACTGAAAAGTCTTGTAGACTTATTGGCTGATATGCTATAGGATTGGGAAAGAAAGTAGTGGGAGGATTAACGATAGTTTAAGTGAAATAGGTCACCTTCCTTATAGCAAAACATGCGGAAGATACAAATTAATGAATTAAGAGTCACGGGTCCATTTTTTTTTTAGACTAAATTAAGAGAGATGAAACCTCCAATCCTCCACAAGTAAATTGCATGCGGATTAACGTTGGAATCAGGGTAATTTTCTTCGTTTTCTATTGAACATTTCTCGGTCAGACTATGAATGATATGTACTGCAGATAATGGCAGTTTTTCTGTGTTCAAACATAGTATGTTTGAAATTAAATTAAATTAAATGAAGTTACATGTGTAACAATAAACTCGAGCGGAAACACGCATGGTGTTGGTCAAAGGTCATTTACTCGATGTCAGTTTAGAAACTGGGGCGCGGTTACCACCTATGATCATATGGTCGTGCATCGAGGCGTCTACGCGTATGGACAGAGTCGAGAAAGGAAACGAACATTGAAAGTTACAGAAACTTAAAAAAAAAAAAAAAAAATAACAATGAAACATCGAGCTGGGAGAACATTATCCTCTGTATAAGTCCCAAGTAATTCTATCATCACTTTTGTGGCAGTCTCACTCATTTTGGCTTCCAACACTGCATCATGAAGCATACGCAAGAGATTCTGTGTTTTTTGTACAGGAAAATTCCACAATGGACACGAACATTGTTGGGTTGCCGATGTAGGCTCCCCTATATTTTTTTTTTTTTGTTGTTGTTTTGTTTGTTTCGGCGTGCACATGTTTTGTACAATTGTCGGGCTTGTGTGGCATGGGGGGTGTGAGGGTGTTGCGCTTAAAATGTTCTTAGGTGAACATTTTGGAAAATGGGAGGGCGAGGAGTGTAATATAACAATCTGGCCCCACCCGAGGAAGTGATGCAAGCGATGGTGTTTCCCGTCGGTGGAGGGGTCGGCGAGCGGCAGGGCGGGTGTTTGTGAAATACATCCTGTCGAGGCCGGAGCGGATGTCGTTTGACCTTATTTCCGACAGCGGCGGAAATGACTACGGAGGCAAACAGAACAGGTGTCTCTGGGAATTACGTGGTGTTGCGTGGGCGAGGCAGGACCGGAAGGAAAGTCCCGGTTCTAGAAGACTATATAAAGACCTCGACACACGGATTCGCCAGCAGAGAACGGCCAGTGGAAGCAGAGAAACACCACAGGCAAGACTACACTCCCGTCAACCCATTCTATGTGCGCTCTCACTCTCCTGTTCTCTATTCCACACGGTTCGTCGTCATTAATAAAAATATAACCTTATATTTTTATATATGCGTGTTTGTTGTTTTGTCGTCGTACGGCGATATATAACAATCAGACATCTAAATATATAAAAATGAGATAAGTTTTCGTCTTTGAAAAAAAAACACTTCAATTTATTTGAACCAAACCCAGATTACATGCATATTAGTGAACAATCGGTGACTTTAAAAGAACAATCACTAATCCGTACGATAATCCGGAAACCATTCGAAACGTTTTGTCAAGCATAATTAGTCAATTTTTCAGACATCTAAGTGTTGAAAAAAAATAGAAGTTTGCGTCTTCTAATTATCAGGATCCAAATTAATTCAATTTATATGAACAAAACTCAGACTACATGCATATAAGATTAATAATCGGCAATTCCAAAGGAAATACGGTTAACCTGATTATACGGAAATAATTCAAAACATTTTGCAATCATAATGAGTCAACTTTTCAGACATCTAAATGTTGAAAAATATTTGAAGTTTCGTCCTCTAATAATTAGGATTTAAATCACTTCTATTTATGTGAAGAAAACCCAGATTGCATGCATATTGAATGAATATTCGGTGGCTTCAAGAAAACTACCGCTACTCCCATCGATAATACGGCAATACTTCGTAACATTTTGCCAAGGAAAATTAGTCAACGTTTCTAAATGCGGAAACATTAGAGAAGATTGCATCCTCTAATTATTAGGTTATAAATCACTTCCATTTAAGTACATGCAGCCAAGATTGGGTGCATAGTGGATGAATAATTGGGGCCTTCAAAGAAACCAACGCTTTTCCGATCGATAATAAGGACAACATTCGAAACATTTTAAAAAGCATCATGAGTCAAACTTTCAGATATATAAATATTAAAACAGAGAAGATTGCCTACTCAAATACTTAGGATACCTCCATTTAGGTGCATAAATCCCACTTTGCCTGCATATTGTATGAATAACCGGGGACTTCAAAGGAACTACCGTCAACGCCGACGATAATCCGTAAATTCTTCGAAATATTTTGCCAATCACAATGAGTCAACATTTCTACCATTTTTGCCTACTCCAATTATTACAATAGAAATCAGTTTAATTTATATGAACAAAACACAGATTGCATGCATATTGGATTAATAATAAGAGGCTTCAAGTGAACGACTGCTAATTCAACAGATAATCCGGAAATATTTCGAAACATTTTTTACATCTAAATGTTGAAAATGAAGAAGTGTGCCCTCTCAATTTATCAGGATAAAATAATTTCCGTTCAGGTGCATAAAACTAATATTGCATGCATATTGAATGAATAGTCGGAGACTTCAAAAGAACTAACACTAACCTGATCAATAATACGGAAATACTTTGAAATATTTAGGAAACAAAATGAGCGAATATTTCAAACGTCTAAATGTTGAAAAGTAAGAGAAAGTAGGGTCTTAAAATTATTAGGATATAAATCACTTCCATTTATGTGCATACAAACCAAATTACATTAATACTGGATGAATAATCAGTGCCTTCAAAGGATCTGCATCTAACCCGATCGATAATCCGGTAATCCTACGAAACATTTTGTCAAGCATAATGTGTCAACTTTTCAGACATCTAAATGTTGAAATATAAGAGAAGTTTTCATCCTCTAAATATTAGGATATAAATCACTTCCATTTATCTGCACAAAAGAGATTGTATGCCTATTGGATGAATAAACGGGGGACTTCAAAGAAAATACTAATAATCCGAACGATAATCCGGAAATATTTCGAAACATTTTACCAAGCATAAAGAGTCAACATTTTAAATATCTAAATGTTAAAAATGAATGAAGATTGCTTCCTTTAATTACTAGGATATAAATCACTTCTATTTAGGTTCACAAAACATGGATTACATACATATTAGATGATATCGGGGACTTCAGATGAACTTCCACTAATCCGATCAATAATTCGGATATCCACCGAAACATTGCTAAACATTATGAGTAAATTTTTCAGACATATGAATGTGAAAAATAAGAGAAGTTTGCGACTTACAATTATTATGACATAAATCACTTCCATTTATGTGCATAAAACACAGACTGTATGCATATTGGATGAATAGTAGAGCATAATGAGTCAAATGTTAAGGCATATAAATGTTGAAAAATAAGAGAAGTCTGCGTTCTTTCATTTTTAGGAAATAAATCACTTACGTTTATGTGCACAAAATCCAGATTGCCGGCATATTGGATCAATAGTCGAGGACTTCAAGGGAACTCCCGCTAATATGATCGATAATCCGGAAATAAGTGGAAACATTTTGCCCAGCATAATCAGTCAAACTTTTAAATATCTAAATGTTGAAAAAAAAATGTGTTCTTTAATTAATAGGATGTGAATCTCTTTCATAACTATAATATTTGTCCAAGAGATTTTTTTTAGTGAAAAGAACATCTATTTACCTATAGTAACCTGTGCGTTTTTTATAAAATTCACAGGTAAGCTCTAAATCTAGCCCTTTAATTGTTATCTACAGGCTCAAATGAACAAAAATATACAAACTGTTTTTCCTGCTTAAAAGTTAATTATGTTTGACATAATATCACCAAAATTTAAAGAATATAATTTTCTTAATTAAGTTTGGTATAATGAATTTCATTTTATACGACATTATGAAAGTATAGAATGGAAATCAATTAAAAGAAACTAGTTAAATTACATTTTTAATTATTTTTATTGCCACTCTCATCAGTATTCTCATCCTTCTCTTACCCACTTCCTGACAACCCCTAAAACCTGTCACTCTTTCTCATAACTTTCCTCCTATGTAACCCCCTGCAAAACAATGGCAGTAAGATTGCTTGGGGCGATATGATTATAAAAAAATGTGTCGTTTGAGACTTGAATTTTCATAACACTTAAATCCATTTCACAATGGAAAGCTTTCTCCCCAGTGTGTGTTAACACGTGTCGTTTGACATGTGAACTTCGAGAAAACTGACAGCCTCATATTTCACAGTAGAATGGTTTTTACCTGTGTGTGTCAATGTATGTTACTTGAAATCTGAATTTCGGGAAAACTTACATCCACATATTTCACAAAAGAAAGGTTTCTTTCCAGTGTGTGTTAACGTGTGTCGTCTGAGCTGTGAAATTCGGGAAAACTTGAAACTGCTAATTTCGCAGTGGAAAGGTTTTTGTCCAGTATGTGCATACATATGTTGTTTGAGATCTGATTCTTGGAAATACTTAAATCCACAGATTTAGCAGTTGAAAGGTTTCTTTTCAGTATATTTATACATGTGTTGTTTGAGATGTGCGTTTTGAGAAAAGTTGAATCCCCAGAATGCAGAGGGGGGGGGCTTGTTTTTTATTTTATTTCTGTCATTAGTTGCTTTGTATCTTTTTTCTTTGTCGCTAAAATCTTGTTTTGCTTTTGGGGAAAGTGAAAAACGTAATTTTCTTTTAATTTATGAATATGCGCGACTTCTGATTTGTCGATATCTTTACTGTCTTTTTAATCTTGAGGCATTTCTGGCAATCCTCTGATAGTTTTTGCAACGTTAAACCTGGTTCATTTTGGAGTTTGGTCAGCATTCATTTTCTCATTTCGCTGTCTTTAGCAGCGACTAGTCCTTGGACAAATATGAGGCATTTAAAGTTTTCTGGAGCTAGCTCAGCCAATTTAAAGTCGTCACAGTGTTTGCTGACGATGGCTGCGAATGTTGAATAGTCCGCGTTTTCGTCTTTCACGAGATTAAGGCATTTCCACCTTTTGTGGAACAAAGAAATTTGGGGGCTAAATAGCTCAGTGAAGCCAGTCACTGGCTCGTCGAACGTTAAATCGTTCGTCTTTTTTGGAAGAATATAATCTACAAATTTAGTGTATTCGTTCGTATCTAATTTTCTGAGCAAAAGCCTTGGCTTTTTCTTTTCAGTCCAGTGCTGACAGTCGATATTAAAAATATCTTCATATCGCCTGTAATGTTCTTCAAAATGTTTGTCTTCATTAATAGAGTACTTAAATATTTCTATCCCGTTCCACACAGCATCTTGCGAAAATGTCTCCTCTTTTTCCGTGTTCTTTTCTAGTGTGTTTCTTGTTAATTTTAGTAATAATTCTTGTAGTTGTAATTGTCTTTCTTCATTTGCCTTTTGTATTTCCATTTGTCTTTCTTCGTTTGCCTTTTGCATTTCCATTTGTCTTTTTATGATTTGTAGTATTCCTTTCTGAAAGTCCTCCATGGTTTGCTGCTTTGTTTCCGTGAGGGGCTTGGATTTTTAACTATTGCTTACTGGTAGAACATTTTGTGGAAAATTTTCTTTAAATTCCTTTCTTATGGTGATGTTTTTTCTATCTCTCTGCGATAGTGTCGCCAAATTGTTTGTGTCCGACTTGTGTTCAAAATCCTCGTAGCAAACTTGTGGCTGTTCGGGGTATACGTGTAAGTGAGTTTCGTCGCCAATTTGTTGTGCGACTTGGTGTATACGTGAGTTTAAATCTTCCGTCGCCAATTTGTTGTGCGACTTGTGTACGTGAGTTCGATTCTTCATCGCCAATTTGTTGAGGATTCCGGGTGAGGAACCGCAAAAAAATAATAAATAACAAAAACAGATATGAAGATAGAAAATGTAAGTTATATCGAATGTAATATACAAACTGGAACGTGGGTTAGTCAATTTAAGAATATTATTAGTAGAAATAAATATATACAGTCTTGAAGTGAAATAGTAGGTCCGGGTAACTGATTCTAGCTGAGTGGAGCTCAGAGCAACTGCAACTACAACTGTGATTCCAGATCCAACTCCAACTAAACAACTCACCGACTTACGACTTAACAACTCTCTCATTAAAACTTCAACTTTGGCGTTCTCTCTATAGGCAGGATTATATGTACACTCAGTTGAGTCCATTATTATGTACAAAGGGGCGATCTCACAACAGAACCCATCCACCCCTTCGTCACAGCTAAATTTTTCTTATTGGGATTCAGGATTCTTTGTCCCTCTCATTCTTTTCTTAAAGCGTATCTTTGGCTCAACCTCTGACCTTTCTTCATTTCTCTACCTTTCTTGGAGTTGAGAAAGAGGTATTTTATCTGCCTCCTCCTACTCACTTGACTCCTCCTTCGGCTCGGTTGGTTTTAGGCCAAAACACTGGACTTCATCAATAGTGCTCCTGGTTTTTTGTTTTCTATTCATTGCCTTATGGAGTTGTGGGGGCAGAGTGGTGACACTCCGTAGCCGTTTACGTAACGACAAACACAACGAATAAATGCCACCGGCCGCCGCTGATGAGCCTTGCGATGGCACCAGAATTGCCCTACCCAGCTGGCTATGATCAGTTTCTACTGGCTGTTGACCTATTTCTCTATCTACTTTCACCACACGTATCCTCGTCTGTCTCCATATTTTCTGGCTTCAGAAGGGTTGCTTTCCTTTTGTTCTTAGGCACGCTTATTCCCCAATCAGCTTCTTCAGCTAATTTCAGGACATTGGCATGAGCCTTTCTTATTCGTCCTACGATGTGATCCTATACCACAAATGTCACTGGTCCCGTCTGTTCTACTATCCTATAATATAGTTCCCACCTCTCGTCCAACTTTTCTGTCCTCTTTTGACTGGTTAAAAACAGTTGATAAACTTTTCCGTAAATTACACAAAACGGAAACCAAATTACATTGTCTTTTACATATAAAAAAGACAGTATTAATAAAAGCTCAATATCTAATTTTGAGCTATGATATATTAAAGATTTTACACATAGAAAAAACTTTACCGGTGTGATTTCTAAAATAGTATATACGTAAATTAAATACGCATAATGAAAACAATAGGTTAAATTCACCCTATTATATTAAATATATAAGTGACTTTTATATTATAGGCGGAAAGTCTAAAGAGCCATTTACATTCAAGTTATGAAAATAATAATTTTAACTTGAAATAAATTACATATTAACACAGTTAATATATATAAATATTGATATAGAGAGCATTTGTAATACGTCTATAGCGATTTACAATACAATTCTACCTCTATTTACAAAGTAATAAGCAATATATTTTCTTAGATGCGAAAAATATATATTTTCGCATCTAAGAAAATAACGATTTCTTTCGAAATATCAAAGAAATCGGAGAAGATCTGATACACGTCCGTAGCTTGATACGTGCAGATGCATTCTGAAAATATTTTGTGAAACTGACGTTTACGAAAAATTTAGCAGACGCTAATTTTTTTTCCGCATTGCGACAACTTTTGAATTTAGTACATATGTCCACGGAAGCGGTCAATTCCAACGACGTTTTTAAATTTGTACTTAAGACCAAAAAACTCCCATATTTCAAATAAGGAACTTTTGAAATAAATCCTAAAACCGTCAGGATTAAGCGTTCATATAATTTAAATATAAAAATTCGCTTTAACAATAGCGACAAAAACTTATAATTAAATAAAAATTCAACCGAACAAATATTTTTCAATAAAATATTAAAAAATAATTACCATTCAGTTGAAATACAGAAAAATAATTCTTACACATTTAGACTACTCAGGGCCTTCTTTATTATATCATTCACATTTTCCGGTTCATTGTCTGTAGCTAACTGCACAGAGGCATCCGCCACTATTTCACTATATCGGCCACAGTTCTAGCTTTTTTATCTGATAGAACGAAGATCTCCGGCCAATTCATGAGCCAATCCACAAAGCTCACGGTGTAATTGTTACCTCTTCGGGTCTCTCCGTATGGTCCCGACACATCCATACTTAATTTTTGAAGGAGAAACTCGGGACATCCGTCCTTTCTAATAGCGTCATTCTCTGTCTCCTACTTTGCGCCTGACACACCACACATCTTTGAACATATATTTGTCAGTAACCTCACTGTACAATCTGGGCCAATAATAAGCAATTCATATCGGGCCATAGGTTTTACCGAGCCCCACGTGGCCCAGTGTCTTTGCACATACAGCCTCGCTGTCTCTCCTTGATGCTTGGAGGTTTCTTCAATCTCTACTTTTTCTCTAAAAGCGGTTATCTCGGTGTCCACCTATTCCTTCCCTATTTCTTCATTCCAGTGAGGCTCAGTGACTACCTGTGTATCTTCTTCTCTGTCCGTTTCTAACACAGGGCAACTTTTCAGTTCCTTAGAGTTAATTGCAGTGGGCAAAAAATACATGAAAACTGATTTCAGTGAAGTGCTTTTTACAGACGAATCAAGGATCACCCTCGATGGGTCCGATGGGTGGGCTCGAGGATGGGTTTACAAGCAACATGACTCAAAAACATTTTTTAAACGCCAACAAGGCGGCGATGGGATCATGATATGGGCTGGGACTATTGGTAATGAGCTCGTGGGTCCATTTAAATTGAAAGACAGGGTTAAAAATGAATTTCAAAAGTTACTGTGATTTTCTAGAGCAATATTTCTTTGAATGACTTGATAACCAGTCTTTTGCCAAGCGTAGATCTATGATTTTTATGCAAGACAACGCACCAAGTCATGCATCAAAGTTTACTAAATCCTGGTTGAAAGAAAAGGGATTTGTTGAAAATTCTATTATGGACTGGCCTTCAAATAGCTGTGACTTGAATCTCATTGAGAACCTGTGGAGCATCCTCAAGAGAGATGTTTATTCTAATGGAAGGTAATTCAACAGCAAGTGTGACATTTAGGAGGCAGTTAAAGTTGCTGCAAACAACTTACCAACGCTAAAGTTGCAAATCTAACATCAGATGTTGACAATAGGCTGCTAAGAGTTATTGAAAGGAAGCAGCATTTGTGCAGTAAATTTTAGGATGTTCTTATTATTTTTCTTAATATATCTTTCATTTTTAAAATAAAATGTTTTTTATGTTTTTCCTTTAAGAAATTGACGAATTTTTAAAAAAATCTTTTCATATTATTTTTTACATTAGTTTTACAAGGTATAATAATGTAAAAGTATCAAAATAAATGGTTGCAAATAAAATACTGACAGTCAAATTAGTCTGTTTTGTTAACTTAGTAAAATTTTTTCAACAAAAGCAATAGTTTTCTTTATCACTATATATCAAAATTAATAATATTGAGTAGAATCTAAACAACAACAAATAGGACTTTAAACATTAAAGACGCAACTCTTTATACCAATTCATAACTTGCATGTAATCTCTAGATGCAGTTGGTCTCTCATTTTTATTCGGTTTCAACCGCTGCAAGGTCCTCAAGGGTAGGACCCTTCCTACCTCTTCTCCTTTCTTTATTTTCACAGTTTTACTAGCTTGATTTACTAACAGTAAGGGCACTATCTCTTCCGTCTCCACAACCGTTTCACATAGTACTACATCACTTTCAGGGCTATCTTCTTCTATAGGGACTAAATGAAGACCTCGTTTTTTATCTTCTTAACTGTCACCAGCCTGCTTCTTTCCGACATTGCACTTTTAGTGGGTAATTTTATATCCTCCTCTATTACCACTGACCCAGACCCTTTAGGTGGACACCAATGGCATCCTTTCATCATTTACTATTAAAACAGTAGGGTTGAATTCTATGCTGGCTCCATGGCGATGAAGGCAGTTCTCCCCGCGCTACTCACGGTTGATTCCTGGAGCGCTTTACGTTTTAGTTTGAAGCCGGTCTTAGGTTTGACTCCGCTTCAGAGGTGGAACGGTCTAGTCCGGTTGAGATTCCGTTAACCGCGGTCGATCCAGCAAAGAAGACGACGACTGTTCGAGAGCAATTGCCGTGGCTTTCGCACGTGCTAACTTGCAGCGATCCCGTCTAACTGCGGTCGAATCCTGCAAAGGAAGCAAAACACGAGCTAGCCCACGGCCGCAGCGGACACATGCTAGCTCGCCCACCTGCCTGGGCATGTACACGTGCTAGGCGGCAGCAGCAGAACTTGTCCTTCTTGGACAACGTTCAATTGCATCAGAGGCTCGGCCTCAACGTTCCAGCCTGCGCCGTTCCTACCAGACGCTAACGACTTTACAGCCTGTGCCTTTCATACCAAGCGCTGACGACGTTCCTGTTGATTCGACTTCAACGTTCCAGCCTGAGATGATCATGCCGACGTTCTATTCTTTTTTCCTACTGTTCGCTCGTCAATTTTCTCACAATAAAATTGGCATTGAAAATCAGTCTTCGCCACCATCTATCCATTGTCTATGCTGTGATAACACATACGAAAGTTTGCGGGGTCGATATGCTCACTTTATACTGGCTCCGCAACAGGCTCCTGTGTTGAATCTGAGGCCCAGTGGAAATATGAATGGAGACATAATGTCACCATCACTATTGATAACTCTAAATGCGTTTGTAATCAGCATTACGCTCATCCAACTCTTTCTAAATTCTCTTCACTATCCTCAGATTGACACCCAAATATTCTGGAATGTTCATATTAGAACTTCTCGATCAAGTATCAAGCAGTACATCATGCCATTTCCAAATTCCTGGCAGAGTAAATTAGGTTGGGTCTTTTTTTCTCATAGATGGTACGCAACTGACTCTACAATATTTTTTGCTCATGACTTTTCCTTATATACATTTTAAAATTTGTCAAATTCTTTTTAAAATACTGTGTTACTTAAATTGTAATAAGCTTTGAAATCTTTCTTGTAAAAATTTATTCTTAATATTTTTTTCCTTAAACCATAAATATGGCTTATTCATAAAAAGCTTTTCTAATTAAAAATGTCTTTGTTTATTGCAATATTTTTATTCGGGGCAGATTATTTGTAAATCTATAAATCTACCATTCGTCCATGCATTAAATACTATTGCCATGTCTGGTCAGGTTCACCTCCTATTCATCTTGGTTCTAGACAAAATCCAAAGGAAAACCTGTAATATAATCAATCCTGACTTGATATTCCGCCTTCAGTCACTTTTTCATCGACGTGATGCGGCTTCTCTCTATCTTTTCTCCAAGTAATTTCATTGCAACTACTTTTCCTCTGTCCCTCGTCCACATGTATTAGTAGGAATCTTGATTATGTTTTTCAAGTTGGCCTTGTGCCAAACACGACCAAAATCCCCACAATTTAAAATTATCAGAATGTTGGAACAATAAAATTGTTTCGTTTGTATAAATAAATGAAAATTTATTTATCGAAGAATATAAGATCAATTTATATGTATGAAATTATTAAACTGTGAAAATGATCTTAGAGAAAAGTAGTAAAGAGTTTAAAGAATTAAGAGTTCGTTTGTCTTAGCATATGTGATTTGTGCAGAAAAAGATAAATGTTTCGCTGTGTGTATCAACAAAGTAGTAGTAACATCTATCCCTCTCTTTCTGTTGTGGACGGTGAGTTCGTGAAGAGGAAGAAGGATAGATAAAAAAAAAAAGCAGCACAAGATTTGGTGAGAAAGTGCGAATACAGGTCGCAGAGACAGTTATGTCCGATCGACGGTCGACAATTTCTGTTAAATCGTGGCTGATGTTGACTCTGTTCTCTGCCTTCTCGTCTCTGTTTGATTCAACTTTCTTTCACTATTTATATAAAAAAAAACGATTTGATAACGGCTTGTTACTTTTTCAGTGTGTAAGTCGCTTCACTTTCATTGGTTATTAAATATTTCACATATGCTCGCAAAATTTGCCTTGGTCTTTTTTCTTTAGTACGGAGCCAATCCTTTTTTCTATTAGTCAAAATACACTTTTCGCACCGGCACACAAATTTGAAAACAGTGAAGGAAAGGGAGTTATTTTTATTTCGTATTCATCTTATATTTACGCGTGCTACTAGATTGGCATCAAGTTCCCACCCTTTTACCGTCAATATAGTTAGATGTAATCTTCTCTTTTACTCTAATAGTTTCTTTTATCGCATCTTTTGTTTATGGAACTCCTTTCCGTTTGTTTGTTTCTGATAGCTGCAATCTCAAAAGGTTTAAATGCAATGTCATTTGCCATATTTTATCAAGTTGATTCCCATCTATCTCTTATCCTTTCTACGACATCCCCTTTACTTTGTTTTTTCTCTCACATTAACCAATTGCACACTAGTAGATTGCTACCGTTTTTGCTGGGTGAAATGATTATAAAAAAAGTTAAGTATGGCCAATTAGTGAAGGTATCTATTTAAGTAAGATCTATTTAGTTTCGTCTTATGCGATCTTTGAGGTGACAATAAAAAGAATAGGCCTAATCTGTAGGGTGGCAGTAAAAGACGATTTTTATTGACAAGTTAACTGTTTACAAATTTAGCAATCCAGTGTGAATTCATGCTTACGGTATTTGTGGAGGTGTCTTGTATGTAAGGAAACAGTCTTTGAATATGGGTACAACGGACTTTATAATGTTAATGGCAATAAAAATGCTGAAAGAGAATTAATGCTTAGGAATTTGGGAGCGTGTAAGTAAGGAATGTCTTTGATGTATTCGCTCTTTAGGTCAGTAAGTAGTTTTTGAGTCAGGGAAGAAGGAAAGAGGTAAGAGAGGCGAACATAGTAAGCTACTTGACTTTGGTTGAGAGGGCTACTAATTATTCTCTTCTCCTCTAGTCGGCCTGCCTGGCGATGCTTTCTGTATCCGCTTTTTATATCTTCTTTTTGGATCACAGCAGCTCATTTGGGATTTCACACTTTTATTTGGTTCTGGGCTTCCCATTGGCTGATAAATAAAATTCGCGTAGGCTCGCGAACTGGAAATTTAATATTTAATTAATTTTTAGTTTTCAACCGGAACATCGACGACTTTTGGTCATTTGCTTTTTGGTCGTGAAAGCGCAAACATCCGGTCCATCGCTTTTGCTCGGTATCACCACACCTTCTCTTCTTCCTATAAGAAGAAGAAGAAGAAGACAACAATAACAGTAAGACATTTCAACTGACTCTTAGAAATTAACGTCGATAGGTACAATTTTCTTTTATTGCTTTTCCTTCCTTTTCGCTTTCTCACCGTCCGAACACGGACTTTATTACTACCCTGTTAATCTCTGTTTGCATATACACACACATTTCGCTACAACTACGAACTCTGAATTCATTTAACTCCGTATTACACACTTTCGCTTTGATCATTTAATAATTTCACTTCCTAAAAATTGATGTTAAATTTACACTGAAACAGACAAAAGAAACACTTTCATTCTTTCTAATCTTCTGATGATGATAACTTTAAACTGTTGTGAATTCGGTTATGTTTGGTACAAGGCCAATTTAATAAACATGATCGAGCTCCCTGTATCGTGACAGTGCGTAATTAACTATATTTTGATTTCGTTCATAGAGCTTTAAAACTGTTATCAATTAATTTTTAAATTTATTAATTCTTTTTAAACAAATCTTGAACAAATATTGGATTTTAAGGAGTTCTTAATTTTGTTGTTTTTACTAAACGTTTAACAATAAATTTTATGAAAAATCAGAAAGAACATTTTGTACTAACATATTGTCTGTACTGACATTGCTCATTTTTAGCAAGGAACTAATTCTTCGTTTATACCGTTTCCGGTAATTCTTTTGTTCATTGTTTGTGTTCACAAACGACATGCGATCTATTTTCAAATAATTCTTTTTTTTTTTAAATTGCAATTTTTTAAAAATCTGAACTTTTGTTGACTGCTAAATATTGTCGATGTTGAGAAAGAAATATCAAGTCGAACGGCAAGAGCAACTTAATCTTGTTTGGTTTTCTATTAAAAACTTTTTAGAGATTCGCCCTGAAAAGGTAAGTTAGATCAACGTCAGCCGTCAGGAAAGCATTTGTTCATTGCCTTTTTTTTAATATAAATTTCCGTTTCATTTAAAAAATAAAAGCCTAAACTATAAGCCCTAAAGGTAAAGCTAAATTAAAAAAAAATGTATAAAATATTTGAAGCATTTCAAAAACATTGCACAGGTTTTCTTCGCCATAAAGTCTTTGTAAAAGATTTTAAATTTAATTTAAACGTTTAAAAATTATTCTAATATTTTTTTGTTAATGAAATTAAGTCTTGTATTTATAAAATTATGACATTTATGTCTCCATTTACGTAGCTCCACTAATTCGCAGAAAAACAAAACAAAAAGAAAACATCATCATAGGATGAAGAAGAAATAAAGGCCCCAGGTTTAAAGAAAAACGAGCTATTCCCAGCAAAATGTTTATGATAAAAAAAGGAAAGATCAAAGTAGTTTTTAATTATTTCTTAAACTCTTTAATCCTTTCTAACACGTTCGAAATTTTCGTAAAAATGATGTTTTTTATTTTCGCCAGTCAGTAAAAGAAATCGTTACGAGAATTTACAGCGGATAAATCCTTTTTTTTTTTTTTTTTTTTCAGAGAAAAACATTAATTTTAAATTAAATTGTCCGATAAACTTAATTCACAAATGAATGAAATTATTTTTAGAAAATATTGGTAAAAAATAAAAATATTTTTGCATTTGTTATCCGCCCTCCTCCATATAAATTCATGAAATTTTAAGAAATCAAATTTTGTATCGAAAAAATGTATTTTAGTTCAGCATACATTTTCACAGAGATAATGCTATTTGTTTTGAATAAATTTGAAGGGGAAAAGCGAAGGGAATTAAAACGAACATTTACCTCAATGTTAGAGCAGAAGATGACGTAAACAAAACAAGATTTTAACAAAAATTCGATCGTGTTAGAAAGGATTAAAAAAATTTCAAAAAATAATACTATATTTTTAAATAATTTTTATTTTTTGTATTTGAAGATTTTTTTTTTGTATGGTAACTTCTGTGTGCACATTTTTGCAACTCATTTTTTCTTGGAAAAACGCATTAATTTGTAAATTCTCGCAAAAATCAAATAATTGTAAGATTTGAATGAAACTTTCGCTTTCAGTATTCATTCACAAATGAATGAAATTATTTTTGAAATATCTTGGTGAAAATATTTTTTTAAGTCTGTTACTTTCTCCCCTCAATGTAAATCCATGAATTTTTTTAATAAAATTTAATTAGCTGTAAAAAATTTTTTTATTAGTTAAACGCAGGACTCATTGGGGCATATATAAATCATCTGTTTTTTATTTTAAAATGGACAACCTGACTGAAAATCTGCTCCGAAGCGTAAGATAAAAAATGCAATAAAACTCTGATATAATTTAATTTGATAAACTTTTAATTGCTGGAATAAATAATAATTATTAAGGACATTATCGTCTGAAGAAAAAAATATTTTTCGTTTTTCGAAATAATTGATTTTATTTTTTACTATAATAATTCATAAAAGTGTTACTAATATTTTAAAAACCTTTTATGGAAACGTTGTTTAATTTCATTTTTAGTTAAGAATTGATGATTATATTGCCTATCGAAAATTGAAAAGTTTAATAAAAATCGTTCACCCATTTCATTTTTAAAATAATTAAAAAAAAAAATTTGTGTGTAAATATGGTAATTTTTATTAAGTATGGTGTTCCATAGGGGTTATAACAAGTCGTATTGTTTTTAGAAGTTAACAAGTGTTTGTATTAATTGCCCTTACATCAGAAACGAGACAAACCACACTTCGATTCTGATTCTAGTCTCTTCAAGACGTTTATAAAATTCAACAGCCTGTTTTGCAAGTCATTATGAACATTTTAATTTTACTATTTAGTTAAAAAACAACAACAACAAAAAATTTTTAATTTACAAATGTTACATTTTAAGCTACAAGAATTTTTTATCACTTTCGGGTGCCATGCCTGACAACTTCCACCTGTCAATACATCATTTATCACCTAAGATAACACAGATAAAGAGGGCTACCGTAGTTAAAAGAAACTTTTTATCGTTAATTTTCAGGCAATAAGCAATTATTACTTGTTTGAAATCAGATAATGGTAAGTTTCAGTTATAAAAATCGACTTAAATAATGTGCCAATGAGGTATATTTTTTTTTTTTTTTGCAAGATTTTTAAAACAGAAATTTGGCTACTGTTTACATAATGTGTTGATCAATCAATAATGGCGGTATATTTGAAAAAAGTTTTTTCAGCAGTTAAATTTTTGATTCCGATCAATATAATTTCGGTTTGAACTAAAACCAGGGTATTTTGCTAACTGTAATTAGTAAATTTAATCTCTTGGCTTTCAATTAAAGCTAAAATTAAAGCTTCAAGAAAACATTTTTATTTTTAAAAATTAAATTTAAATTAAGGTATCGGAAATGAGCAGTGATTTATTGGAGGTACCTAAGTGTTAGTTATTGAAGAAACTTAACCTTTTTTTATCTAAATGTCCATAAAAAAAAAAGAACTATATCTCGCACTTTTTCTCTCCCGTAACTCTCACGAATTCATGTAATTAACTGCATAATGACATACTGTGCATGTAAACAAATTTTCGCAGAATTTTTGGCAATTTTTCTTCATTTACTGATACTCCCAGCGATGTATTTCTGGGAATGAACGCAATGCGCTATTGTATTTCTGCACTTATTATTTTCATTAGCGGAAGAACATCACCGGAAATTTTAGTAAAGGAAGAAAATTGACCAAAATTTCTGCATACGTAGAACATCATTCTGCAGTTAATTACATGAATTCGTGAGAGTTACAGGAGAGAAAAAGTGCGAGATATAGTTCTTTTTTTATGGATTTTCAAAGCATAAAAGGTAAATTTCTTCAATAACTAATTGTTGATTTGAGTTCAGCATATACATTTTGCACAGAAATAATGCTATTTTGGATAAATTTGAAGAGGGGAAAAGCAAAGGGAATTAAAACGAACATTTACCAACATTGATTTTTTTGTGTGTTTTTTTTCCATAGAAAACACATTAATTTGGAAATTCTTGTAAAAATCAAATAATTGTCTAATTTTAATGAAATTTTCATGACTTATTCACAAATGAATGAAATTAGTTTTTGGAAAATATTGGTAAAAAAATTTTTTAAATGTGTTTACACCGCTACTTAATTTCATGAAATTTTGCACATAACCTTTTTGTTCTCTGACAATTTTTTTTGTTAGAAGTAGGAGTCTCTTTGGAGATTGTAAATTAGGTACTTCCATTACATCACAAAAAATCCAGCATAGTATGAGTTAAAAAGGTTCAGAATTTAATAAAATTAAATTTTCTATCAAAATGTTTATTATGAAGAGGAAAGATCAAAGTGATTTTTATCTATTTTATAAAAATTTGTAATCCCTTTTAACATGTTCGAAATTTTGGCAAAACACTTTTCTTTTGATTTGAGTTAGCGTTGCAGAAAATCTTACGACTGTTTACAATCGATTACGTAATTTTTTACGTTACTCACTTTTTCAGTGACAAACACATTAATTTGGAAATTCTCGCAAAAATCAAGTAATTATCAGATTTTGATGAAACTTGCAGTACTCATTCACAAATGAATAAAATTATTTTTTATTTTTAAATATTGATGAAAAAAATTTGTTTTTAACTCTGTTACACCCCATCCATGTGCCGGTTCAGACTCCACCCACGTCTATTGAACAGGTGAAGAGGCTCATCCCTTGTTTCCTGTTTAGGTTGTGGTTTCCAGTTTTTCTCTTTTCCAATCTTTTCACTCTTTTTTTTTAAATTTTATTTTATTTTTTTTTTTTAATTGGAGTAGATAGACTAAACTATCGCCCGGTTCACACTCCATCCACGTCTATTGAACAGGTGAAGAGGCTCATCCCTTGTTTCCTGTTTAATATGTGGTTTCTGGTTTTTCTCTTTTCCAGTCTTTTCACTCTTACATAGCCCCCTGCGCATCAGTGGCATTTTCGCCTTGCTTGGGGTGATATGATTAAAAAAAAAAAATTCATGAAATTATAATAAATTTTAATTTCTGCAAATTATTTTTTTATTAGTTAAACGCAGAACTCATCGGAGAATATAAATCATCTATTTTTTTATTTAAAATTATTCAGCACTATCCAAAAATCTGCTTCAAAAGAGTAAAATTAAAAATGCAATAAAACTCTGATATAATTTTATTTGATAAGCTTTTAATTGCTGAAATAAATAATAATAATTAAGGACATTATAGTCTGAAGAAAACATATTTTTTAGATTACTAATAAAATTTTAAAAGAATTGTTTTCATTTTTTTTATTATTATAATAATTCATAAAGTTTTAAAAATATTCTTAAAATCTTTTAAAGAACTGTTGTCCTTGTTTTTAGTTAAGAATTGATGATTATATTGCCTATCAAAAAATAAAAAGTTTAATAAAAATTTTTCACGCCTTATATTTTTAAAATAATTAAAAATAATTTTTTGTGTGTAAATAAATATGTTCATTTAAGTACGATGTTCCATAGAGGTCATAACAAGTTTCCATATGGGTTGTATTTATTTTAGAAGTTTACAAGTGTTTTGGATTATTCCCCTTAATTGGAAAACGACAAAAACCGCACTTTGATTCTGATTCAAGTCTTTTCAAGACATTTATAAAATTCAACAGCCTGTTTTGCAAGTCATTTCTTAAAAATTTAAAGCAACTTTTACATTTTAATTTTTAATTTTCAAATTTTGTTAAAAAAAAATAATAATTGTGAAATTCACAATTTGTACAGGTACCTAAAAATAATATGAAAAATAGATGTTAAAAATAAAAATTAATAAATGCCATAACATTTCATAAATTATTGAGTTACCCCTACCGTTATTTTCATTCTGTTATTAAATTGTAAAATTTTTTAAAAGAAAGTTTTATATTATTTTAATTTTTATTTTTCATGAAACATCTTCAAACGTAAGCCTACAAAGCTAAACTAACTAAAATTCCATCAAATATTGGTAAATTGCTGAAAACTGTGTTAAGTTTTTAATTTTAACAGTTAAAAATAAAAAAAAACTATTTGTATGAATAAGATTTATACCAAATTCATCTTCAATCCTTTTGGCCGGATACTAAATCATCAGTTGTTGGCTGCTGCTAAGGTGTTGACAGCTGTGATAACAAGGTTATCGTAATTGAGGAATGCTTTTTGAAACATTTTTCAAGCAGTAAGCAAGTAATTCTTGTTTCAAGTCAACTTAAAGTAGGTTTAAATTCGGTAATTTGAAGAAAATAATGTGTCAGCGTGGTGTATTTTATTTTTGTAAGGTTTTTTTAAAACCGAGAATTGGCTTCTGTTTACAATAGATGAAAAATAGTGGAAAATTTGAAATTAAAAAAATTTTTTTTAATTTAGAAAATTTTTGATTCCAATCAATATAATTTCAGTTTAATATACACTAGAGTATTTTGCTTACTGGAATTAGTAAATTTAATCCCTTGGCTTTCAATTAAAGCTAATTTTAAAGCTTGAAGATAACTTATTTATTATTAAAATTTCAAATTAAATTTAGGTATAGTAAAATGAGTGGAGGTACCTATTGTAAATCACCTACTTTTTTTCTAATTAGTTCCAACTAAATAAAAATCTGCTCTGAATTGAAAAATAATAAATCCAATAAAACTATGACATTACTTAATTAGAAAAGCTTCTAATTGCTTTTGTAAATATGTAATATTAAGGACATTATTATCTGAAGAAATCAAATTTTTTTGATAAAGAATGAATTTTTGCAAGAATTTCTTTCAAGTTTTTTTTACATTTTAATTATAATAGATTAAAATAGTGAAAAATTCTGTATTTGTTTGTTCCCTGGAGGTTATATAATAATTAAGTGGAAACAAAATTTACGAGTCCAAAATTGCAAAGTTTATTAAATGTAGAGGTGCCGAACTATTTTTGAAATAATTTTGATTTACTTAATACGTTCCTTATTTCAATGTATGGTTGACTAAAACTACCATTTTTATGAAAAGGTTACGTAATTTAAGAGTTTTGTCCCTTCCCTGAGATTTATGAAAGTTGTTTTTATGTTTATGCATAGAAAGCTGTCATCGCCTTGTCATTCAACAGTTCGTCAAATGTTTGATCAAATGAACACAACCAATCATTAATAATTGGTTGTATATTAATTCTTTATGCTATGAGTAAGTAATATTTCTTTAAAATCAGATTAATTTAACTTTCAATTTTCTAATTATACTAAAATAAAGTGTCAGAAATCTTTTGAAATATTTTTCAAATCGATGAATTTTTGTTTGTTTACAAATTTCTTAAAATTAAGAAAATGGCCGCTTTTAGGAAAATTTTAAGAAATTAAAATTAAATGTGACCTTCCGATCTATGTTATTTTTATCTGGAATACACCAGAATTTTTTACTAAATGGAAATAATAAATTTAATTATTAAGTTTTTAATTAAATCTACAATGAAATCTTCAAGAATGTTTTTTCATTTTATTATTATTAATAAATATATTATTTATTATTATAATAACAAAAAAGAAAATGAAAACAATTCTTTTAATATTTCATTAGTTATCGAAAAAAAATTTTTTCTTCAGACTATAATGTCCTAAACTTTTATTATTTATTCAAGCAATTAAAAGCTTATCAAATTAAATAATATCAGAGTTTTATTTCTTTTCTTTTTTTTTAACTCTTTGGAGCAGATTTTTGGATAGAGGGGGAAAATTTAAAATAAAAGAAATAGATGATTTATATTCCCCAATGAGTCCTGCGTTAACTAACAAAATTATAGACTGCAACACTGAAATTTATTAAAATTTCATGCATTTATATGGGAGGTGGATAACGGAGGTAAAAAAAATTATTTTACCAAAATTTTCAAAAATAATTTCATTCATTTGTAAATGAGTACTGAAAGTTTCATTAAAATCCAACAATTTTTTGATTTTTGTGGGAATTTCCAAATAAATGTTTGTCAACAGAAAAAAGTTGGAGATGTAATCATTGCATTTTCCATTGTAAACAGTCATAATGTTTTGGTTACTCGCTAACTCAAATCAAAACAAGATTTTCTGCCAAAATTTTGAAAATGTTAGAAGGGATTAAAAATTTTTTTTCAATAATTAAAGATTACTTTGATTTTTCCTTTTAATAATAATATAAACATTTTGATGGAAAAAGTTTGTTTTACTAAGTTTGGGACCCTTTTTTATTTATACTATGCTGTCTTTTTCAGTGATTTAGTGGAGGTACCCAAATCAGTTAAATGCAAGACTACTTGCAGAATGGATATCATCTATTACTTTTTTCACAAGTTTGGCCTTTATTTCCAAAAATTTGCTCCAAAATAGTAAAATAAAAAATGCAATAAAATTATGATATTATTTAATAAGCTGAAAAATCAACAACAAAAAAATGAAAAACAAATTAAAACTGCATCGTATAAAGAAAAAATGCCCAAACTTAATAAAAAATAAGTTTTTCTATCAAAATGTTTGTTATTATTAAGAGGAAAGATCAAAGTATTTTTCATAATTTTTTAATCTTTCTAACACGTTCGAAATTTTGGTAAAAAAATACTGTTTTGATTTTGATTAGCGTGTAACCAAATAGTTATGAGAATTTACAATGAATAATGTAATATTGCATAACTCTTTATTTTTTTTTTTTGGTAAAAACACACACATACATATATATATATATATATATATGTGTGTGTGTGTGTGTGTGTGTGTGTGTGAAAAGTGTATGTATATAATTATAAATATCTATCTATCTATCTATCTATCTCTCTCTCTATATATATATATATGCAATTTGTTATATTATATTATTTATATATTATGCACGGTACTTATTTGAAAGGATGTACGTCGTGGTGCAGTGGATATCAGCTCGGAACGAGAAATCGGGAAGCCGAGTTCAAATTCCAGTCGTATTCCTTGCATTCACTTACGTGCAAATACCCTTGGGAAAGGTATTAATCTGTCTCTTCCCTCCAGTTATGGGTTAAATAATAGGACAGATTGGGTTCTGTAGCCTTGGTCTACCACAGAAAGCAATAGCAACCTACTGCGGGATAACCTTCTGCCCAGTTAGTCATGTCTCTTTCAAGACATGATCACCCTAGCATGTATCACATATGGCACTTGACTGACTGACTTATTTGAAAGCGCTCAATATCAGTGATAGAGCTGACATATTCATATTTACTCACCCCAACATACTATACACTGGAACACATACACACATATATATACATTTCACACACATTCCAACACACTATACTCCAGAACACATACACACACACTTGATACTAAGAAAAGGTATGTATATATATATATATATATATATATAATGAACACAGAAGAAAAAATATCCAAGAAGTATATGCACAAAAACATGGGGGAAGGAATATAGGATGGCAAAAGAAAATGTAGCAATAAATATGCCTAAAATTAAAGCAGATAGATATAACACCAAGTTGTAAAAGGATGCCCACTACCACTCTAGCAGAGGTTCTAAAATGACAAATCATACTAGTGGTCAACATGTACATATATAAACTATAAATTAAAGGAGACAGATATCATCAGATCATAAAATGGCGACAACTATCAATCACATATATTATATACCATAAACACACACATACATGCTCAAACATACTTATAGTTAAACACACGTACACACACAGTCACTACAATTAACGACAACAGTAACAGCGAAAGATGACCATTCGTTGAAAGGCACAGTCCATGAGTGGACGGACATGAAAACAAACTCTCCTACCATTCTGAAGATGAGATTTTGATCTTGAACTATTAATAAATAACAATAAATAGGTAACACCAAACACCTTTATTTTCCTTATCACATTGTGATAGCCTTCAAGACCTAACCATACACATTAATTTTGAAATTCTTGCAAAAATCAAGTAATTGTTGGATTTTAATAAAACTTTCAGGACTTAACCCCACTCCATTTGAATTCATAAAATCTCAAGAAAGTAAATTTTATAAAATTAAATTAATTTATTAGTTAAATGTAGAATACATTAGAGAATGGAAATCATCTATTATTTTTTTCAACCATTTGGCACTTTTTCTGAAAATCTGCTCCCAATAGTAAAAAAATGCAGTAGAACTATGACATCATTTAGTTATTTAATCTTTTAATTGCTTTAATAGATAATATAAATTAAGGACATTATAGTCTGAAGGCAAAAAATTTTTTGATTAATAATGAAATTTTAAAAGAATTGTTTTTTATATTTTTAATTACAATAATTTATAAAGATTCAAAAATATTTGTTAGATATTTCAACGACTTGCAGGCATTAGGTTATCAAGTGAAGACTATATTTAGTAATCAAAAATTGAAAAGTTAAATACAAATCCTTGAGCCATCATATTTTTAAATAATTTTTAATTTTTTTTGTATTTGAAGATATTTCTTTTTGTATGGTAACTTCTGTGTGCATATTAAAAGATCTTGTGTTTCACGGTTTCTTCTTCTTATAGGAAACAAATTTAGACAATTTTGTCAAATCTGATCACCATAGACACTTAGTTATCTTTCATCTGGCAGTCATCACATGTCAAATCATATGAGAAAGGTCAGAAAGATCAACATTCCATGATTAAGAAATAGTTTTATTCTAAATCTCATGCTATAAATACATAATACTTAACTTTAAAGTTGCTAATTTTCCAAAACTGATGTGTCACAATTCTATATTTTTGTAAAATTTTTAAATCTGATAATTAACTTTTGTTTACAAATGTGTCAATCACTCAAAAATGGTAAAAAAAATTAAAAATTTGTTATGAAATCTCAAAATTTTATATTCCAATCAAGATCATTTCTGTTTGAAATACACCTGAGTATTTTGCTTACTGGAAGTAGTAAATTTAATCACTTACCTTTCCATGAAAGCTAAAATTAAAGTTTTAAAAAAATTTTTATTTTAAAGTTCAACTTAAAAGTTAGCTATCAAAAAATGAGTGGAGGTACTTAATTTAAACTATATGTATTTTTTTAATTTTTTTATCATTAACACTGAAAGATCAGAAAATATAGTCTGTAAACATTGTAATTTTTTATTCAACCTATTTGGATATAAATTTTTCATGAGTTGGACACTTTTTACAATATGAAGATAAGTGTCGCTAATTTTATATTAACATTCTTTCATCTGTGAATACTGTTCAAAATTTCTATTCTTTTTCAAAATTTGGGATAGTATTGGAAATGTTATTGTCTTGTGGTGAAAAACAATGTTTTCAAAATTCTGGTTAGATATATTTTCTTTTACTTCATAAAAGGGTAACCAAATTTTTATCAGATAGATACTGTAATATTTTGCAACTCATTTTTTCTTGGAAAAACACATTAATTTGTAAATTCTTGCAAAACATCAATTCTTGGATTTTAATGAAACTTCACATATGAAGGAAATTATTTTTAGAAAATCTTGGTAAAATATATATTTTTTTACATCTGTTACCGACCACACACCTTAATTAAGTTTCATATATTTTTGTGAGTTGGACATTTTTTTTTGTATAAAAGTAAATGTTGCACATTTTATACTGATGATCGACATCTCCAGCAAATACTGTTTTGATTTTCCATTTTTGTTTGAAATTGAAGTGAAAAATCCTGTTTCATATTCATGTTATTATGAAGAGGAACAACTAAAGTATTGTTTAATAGTTTTTAGTCCTTTCTAGCATATTCTAAATTTTGTTGAAAAATCTGCTTTTCTTTGTACCAGTGTTGTTTCAGAGTTTACTACGAGAATTTTAATGCCTTTGTTTCTCATGAAAAATACATTCATTTTGAAATTCTTGCAATCATCTGCTTTTTCTTTTTTCAAACATTTGCCACCTTCCAGAGAATCTGCTCTGAATAGTAAATGTTTGGAAAATGCAATAAAACTCTGACACTATTTAATTATATACACTTAATTTCTTTTATAAATAATATATATTGAGAATATTGTCTGAAGAAAAAGTTTTGCAACAAATAATGAACTTTTACAAGAATTCTTTTGATTTTTGCTTTTTTCAATTATAATCATGTAAAGATTTTTCAAAACTTTGTCCATGTTTATTAATTGAAGATTATATTTACTAAGCTAAAATTGAAAAGCTTAATACAAATCATGCTCTCAGGTTTTTAAAATAATTCTTTTTTCATATGTTTAAAACATGTCTATTTTGAAAGTATGAGTTATTATGAAGAACATTATCAGAAAATAAGATCAACAAGAGAATATTTTCAACATTTAGAATGTTTCTGACTTCATCAACATGATAGAAAAATGTGTTCACTCATTTTTTTAAAATTTTGTTTTAACAAATGAAGTCTTCATAGGAGAGCCATAAATATGTAAATATCAGGACTTGACTGGCATTGAAAGATTCATAAATCACTCCTACTGTTTATTTTAAAATAGGTTTTTCTGCTTTTTTAACTTAAAATCAATAAAACTTGTTTCAAATTAGATTAATTGTACTTTAAATCAGCTAATATTCAAAAGAAGTTTCAGAAAAATATTTATTTTTGCAAGATTTTTAATGAAGAAAATTACTCTGTGATAAAAGATGGCTAGAAAGTTGCTAATCAGCTACTTTAGAATAAAAATTTGATTCCAAGCAATATAATTTCTTTTGGGAAAATAGACTACAGAGTATTTTGCTTAATGAAAATAGTAAGTAAAATCTTTTAGCTTTCAATTAAATCTAAAATGAAAGCTTTTTCATTTATAAAAATTTATTTTGAATCTTAGGTAATGCAAAAAAGTGATGGTAGCTATTTAAATGTCTTCTTTGAATTTAAATTCAGATCATACTGTTAGGGTCTTTATAAAACCTCCCCTCTCACCAAAAAACAAAAAGGGAAGAAGTTTTAAATAATTTCAATGAAATTTTTTTTTCTTTAATGATAATAGCCCATTTGACTGAGCTAGGATGTTATAATGAGGGAATCTGGTGAATAAGAAAATGTCAAAGTGGACATGAATTGAATAGTTACAAATTCAACGCTATTTGATGAAAAGAAACCATAAAACAAGAATATATTTACAATTGTGCCAGTAAAATGTTCAAAGTCAGAGGGAAATTCCAAGTTGATGGAGTAGACAGTTCATGTGACATTTTCAGTGTTAAGTAATACAAAATATTCACTGAGCATGGAAGGTCAAATGTGAACAGTCTATATTAGATTTAACAAGCACAATAGATGCCTGAAAAAGGATTCAGTGTACAATGGTCAAAACATTGTAAGTATAGAAACCAAGATGAACAATCTGGTTTGAATAGAGCAATACACAATATAGATTATATAAAATGTAATAAAATGAATTTACTGAACTTGCAAGGGGAACAGACAAAAGTGTGAGGAACATAAAACTTGTTTCCCTGTCAAAAGTTACAATTTTTGTACATGATTTCACTTGAGTAGTCTTAATGCTAAATTTTACTATCATTGTTCAAATATTGGGCTCCTTTAACTGATTTTTTTCTCTGTAAATTCCCTAATAATATTCCCTAAAATATAAATATTTTAATCACATATGTTGAAGCACACTGGTGAGAAACCATTCCACTGTGAAATCTGTGGATTTAAGTGTTCACTAAATATAAAAATAAAATATTTAAATATAAATATTTTATAATATTTCCCTAAAGATATTGGATACGTCTCCAGTGGTTTGCCTTCATCATGCATAACAAGTGTTTAATGCATAATGAATGGGAGTTGCCAATTAAATAACACAAACTTTAATCATCACACTAATATTTCATAATTTCCTCTAAGACTATATGTGCTATGGAGCCCTTGGTTTCATCTAGCACCACAAGTCTAACATACTGACCTGATATTCTTTGAAAGACTGTCCAAATCATCCCTGGGGCTGTTGTTTGTATATCTATTTTATCAACATTTTATTCATTTCCCTGATATCATAGGTGCAAGTTCTCTCCTGCATTTAATGGCTGAGTGACCTAAAACCAACCCTGTGCACCTGGCTTGATTCTCAGTAACAAAATTTGAGTATAGCCTGTTTCTTGCATAATATCATACATGGTTTTCAATTCAAAATTGACCTTTTTCAAGTCTAGCACTCAACTTGCTGATTTTCTCATTTTACTTGCTGAGAATTTTATTGTACAATTGATTTCAATCAGAATAAATTGTAAAATGCCTCAAAGTTAAAAACTAATTCACCAGTCTTTCTACTTATATATCCTTGTATTTAAAAGTATGGGTGATCACAAATCTCCAGTTAAGAAATTACACTTTTGTGTTTGGTCAACATAGACTGTAATAATTTATTTTTTAAAATTTTTGAAACAGTTTTAAGAAAATATTTGAATATGTACTTTTTATAAATCTATTTTGTGACCTTACATTGTGTGCTTTCTTGTGCTCAGTTAACATTTTTTTCTTTTTCAGTTTGCATCTTTGAGAGTACCTGAAACCATGATATTCATGTGAAAGGTGGCATTCTTACACTGGAATTTATGGATTAGTAGTTAGCTTTATATCTATACAAGAGAGACATAAGAGAACATGTGTATGGGATAGAAATTTCTTATAAAATCTGTGGAGTTACATTTTACATGATTTCTAATCTCAAAACAAGTATGAAAACTCACAGTGACAAGAAAGATTTCCATGTCAAACCTGTAGATTAAAGTGTTCCCACAATTCACATCTTAAACAACACATGTTAATACACACTGGAGAAAAAAAACATTTCACTGTGAAGTCTGTGGATTTAAATGTTGCCAAAAGTCAGATCTCAAAAGTCACTTGTTAACACACATAAAGGAGAAACCATTCGAGTGTGAAATCTGTGGACTGAAGTGTTAAAAAAAATCAAATCTCAAAATACACATGTTAACACAGTGGAGATAAGCCATTCCATTGTGAAATCTGTGGATTTAAGTCTTCCCAAAATTCATCTCTCAAAAAACACATTTTAACACACCGGAAAGAAATTATTTCACTGTAAAATCTGTGAAGTGTTCAAAAAATTATATTCTAAACCAACACATGATGACTCACAATGGAGAGGATCCTTTCCATTGTGAATCCCATGGATTTCAAGTTTCTCAAAATTCATCTCCCAAAAAAGACATTTTAAGCGATAAGCCATTCCCCTGTGAAATCTGTGGATTTAAGTGTTTAAACAATTCAAGACTTAAAAGACACATGTTAACACACACTGGAGAGAAACCATTCCACTGTGATGTCTGTGGATTTAAGTGTTCACTAAATTCCAGTCTCAAATCACATATGTTGACACACACTGGAGAAAAACCATTCCACTGTGAAATCTGTGGATTTAAGTGTTCACAAAATTCAAGTCTGAAAAGACACCTGTTAACACACACGGGAGAGAAACCATTCCACTGTGATGTCTGTGGATTCAAGTGTTCACTAAATTCCCGTCTTAAATCACATATGTTGAAGCACACTGGAGAGAAACCATTCCACTGTGAAATCTGTGGATTTAAGTGTTCACTAAATTCCAGTCTAAAATCTCATATGTTGACACACACGGGAGAGAAACCATTCCACTGTGAAATCTGTGGATTCAAATTTTCTCAAAAGTCAAATCTTAAACAACACCTATTAACACACACTGGAGAAAAACCGTTCCACTGTGAAATCTGTGGATTTAAGTGTTTCAACAATTCATTGCTGAAAAGACACATGTTAACACACACTGGTGAGAAACCATTCCACTGTGAAATCTGTGGATTTAAGTGTTCACTAAATTCCAATCTCAAATCACATATGTTGACACACACTGGAGAGAAACCATTCCACTGTGAAATCTGTGGATTGAAATATTCACTAAATTCCAGTCTCAAATTACATATGTTAACACACACGGGAGAGAAACCATTTCACTGTGAAGTCTGTGGATTCAAATTTTCTCAAAAGTCAAATCTTAAGCAACACTTATTAACACACACTGGAGAAAAACCATTCCACTGTGAAATCTGTGGATACAGCAGTTCCCAAAATGGAAATCTCAAAACACATATGTTACAACACACTGGTGAGAAACCATTCCACTGTGAAATCTGTGGATTTAGGTGTTCCCAGAAGTCACTTCTCAAATCACACATGTTCACACACACTGGATAGAAACTATTCCACGGTGAAATCTGTGCATTTAAGTGTTTAAACAATTCAATTCTGAAAAGACACATGTTAACACACTGGAAAGAAACCATTCCACAGTGAAATCTGTAGATCAAACTTTTCCCTGAAGGGAAATCTCAAAAAGCATTTGTTAACACACTGAAGGAAAACTTTCCCACCATGAAATTTCCCACTTTCCCACCATGAAATTTCATGAATGGTGGAATGGTTTACTTGAAGTGGGTTATTTGATTTTTGTAATAACTTCCAAATTCTAGTGTTTTTCACTAGAAAAAAAAACTGTTGCACGTATTAATACATTTTCCATTGTAAACTCTCATAACGAATTGCCTAACTGCTAACTAAAATCAAAATTTCAAACATGTTAAAAAGGATTCAAAAATTTCAAAAAATGATTAAAAAATACTTTGATTTTCCCTTTTAATAATATAACAAACATTTTGATGGAAAAGTTCATTTTTATTAAGTTTGTGGCCCTTTTTCTTCATAATATACTGTTTTTCAGTAATTTATTGAAAGTATCTACTCTGAATGGAGTGCAATCCTGTACTTTTTGCTTTCCACTTTTTCCCTTTCATAATGTCATAATCCTTTAAAAGAAACTGACGTTGATCTCTATCCAAACTCTTTCAGCAGAGTAAAATTAAAGAAATATGTTTATGATCTAAATGGAGCTCAATCCTGAACGTTTTACTTGCACTTTCTGCCCTTTCATAATGTTATAAAGTTTTAGAAGAAAATGACATTGATTTATGTATAAATGCTTTCAGCAGAGTAAAATTGAAGAAATTTGTTTATGCTCTAAATGAATCACAACACTGAACTTTTTGCCTGCTACTTTCATTCCTTTCATAATCCACCAGAAGTAAATGACATTGGTTGATGTACAAACCTGTAGTGGAAGTAGCTTACCTCATGGTTATTAAATTACTATTCACTCACTACAATAAATTACTAGTGTGTTCCATAACTAATCCACCACAATTAAAATTTGTGCAATGGTGTTCAACAGATACAATAAATTCAATTAGGCAACAAAAAAAGTTCAACATTTATATCATAAAATACAATAATTGTAGTCAAAATAAATTAGCATAAGATATGAAAATTTCAATGAGAAGAGTTCTCTCCCTTTGTCACTTGTTCTTGTAGAATAAGTTCTTGGTGTTGGAAATGGTTAAAAAGATGCAAAAGTATTTAAAATGTGTAATAAAATGTTCCTTTGATTGAATGTTGGTGAATATAAATTTAAGTGAGTGAATGTTGTTAAAGTTGAAGAAATAATATGTTATGACAGTACTTAGTAAGCATTCAATGTTGACAGTTACAAAGATATCAAATAACAATCATTCTAAAGTAATTTTCTCACAATATTTATTGTACAAGTATACATATTCGGGCATGAGGCCTAAAAATGGGGTAGGAATAGCTGGTCATAATCCATCTTAAATTACACTTAACTAGCCTCCACCATTGACCCTAGAACGCAACAATAATTCTTGCATTAAAACGTCACATTCTTACTTTTCTTACTACATCCAGCACAATACCACAGAGACTCTATGAAGTACGAACTAAAATCCCATATGTACAAGTTTTATGGATGGCAGGTGCAAAAATAACATTTAGAATTTTCCAATGAATATGCACAAATGCAAAAAACAGAAATTTATACAAGAAACCAAACAAAATCAGGTTAATATTACCCCTCATAATTCTTAAATTGTGACAGTATAACACCAAACTGAAAGTGAAAGCAACAAAGAACACGGGTGAAGAAAGAACCAGGATTCTCTCTCTTTTGAAAAAGCCATCTGTGTTTTTATAAAACTGTTATCATATCAACAATGTCATCTCGTAAATGCCTTTTGCTTCACCACTCCTTTTCTCTCAGCCATACCAGTGCTTATTTCCTTCTTCCTCTCTCCCTCAGCCATTCCTACAATAGAGAAAAAAGTTAATTTTTCTGGGATGAAAAAAAATATACACACAGATATTTTCCAGATGTCTATTCCTGGGTTCGAATCCAGGGTTCATTGATATCCGTTAAACATGTGTGCATAAGGAACACTTACAGTGTTACCTTACTATCTTACCATTTCTGTCATTTACTTGTATATGGCACAAGCCCCATTCCTGTGGAGGGGTTCTGTCACGCATGTGTAGGTGCAACACTTGATATACTTCAAAGGCACTATCCCTGTCTGACAACAGCACGCTGAATATCACAAACAGCCTACCCACTTCCAACAAGATCCTGCAGCCAACATGTTGTAATACTTCCACAACCCCTCTGTGGGGTCCACCAGTAATCTTAGGTGGTCAGGTAGCTTGTCCTGTATCCTTAGCAGTAATCCTCTCAAGTGATTAGGGATTCCCAAACTTGGGGACAAATGTCCTAACAACAGCATATTCAGCTGTGCCCTCGTATGCTCTATTAATGTCATCAGTGTCTGACTCGTGTGCCGGACCTTATTCATTATTGTCCTTAGTTGCAAGTACTGTTGCACAAACCCATCTAGCTTTAGTACCTCCCCTGTTAGGCTCCTGGTTACTCCTGTTACCTCTTTGTGCAGCATGCACATGTCTATTATTAATTGATTTATACTCCCCCGGTTCTTGGTCTGTTCTACCCTTGTCACATTCAGTATAGTTATGCTTTCTCTGGTTACTTGGGCTAACTTCCTTGGATTTCCCTAGATCTTGTCTACCTTTTTTTTTAATGGCTTTTGTCACCCTCCAAGACTGTTCCAAACAGTACACTCAGGACTTTTCCTATTATCGGCAACACCAATCTCTTGCTTCTAGTTTCAAGTAGTCCCACCCATTTTAAGTAATCACTGTTCTCTCCACTGGGACTCTATTCTCGTCGCTTCCTGATTCAGTGAAAACAGCAACGTATGGTATCCTTCCTTGTTTGTATACCTCTTAGTGACCAATGCTCTACTCTGGTGCAAGTTATATAAAATTCCCATCTCAGCTTTCCCAACAATAGGCTGTATGGTTTTAGATCGATCACCAGTGTGACTATCCACTTTGATTTTATTATTATGACCTCACTGGATTTTTTGAAGATTGTATTTTTGCTGTGCCTCCAGGCCAACACTGTCATCACCACCAACAGCAGCAGCGCTATCCATAGCCTCTTCCCGTTCATCCCTGCAACAAGATGTGGAAATAGACTATTACACCCTATTCTACGCTCGTTCTCTTTTTTTTTCAACGGGGGTATGTCCCAGCGATCCAACAGGGAGCAACAATGGTGAGGGCCGCCCCCAACCACAGCCGGTAAGCGCCAACCACTCACACAGGGGCGCCTTCCTACACACGTGCAAACGCCATTGACCCCAGAGGAGCACAAGACCAACCACACCACAACCCCAGTGGTCTCAGTTTCCGTGGGGTTCATTCTCTGTGCTTAATTATCCCTACTTTCTTTGGGCGGAGAGGCCGATCCAAACCGTAATTTCAGAGGCAACTCTCACCCTCAGCTTCCCAATCTTCTTTCCTCCTTTCCTTGGTTTCAACGGGGTCCCTGGAGCCCCGCAGTTCTTCGTTTCATGGCCCCTATAGCTACAGTTGGTGCAACGGGGGTGGGGGTGTCTCAGATCTATCCCCCACCTTGCCGGGCATTCATTCGCCCTATGTTCCTGGTAACCGAAACGATCAGCACATCAACACACTCTGCCCAGGAGAGGTTACATCCCATCCGTGTCTCAGGTCCCAGGCCTTCCTGACTCTTCCTCGCACTGTTCTGGGCTCTCTCGGCCTGACACTGGGGCCCTGGCCCTATTCGGCTGTGGCCTTTCTCTACCCTTGCTTCTTCTTCTGCCGGTTATTTCATCTGTGCCCCTGTTGTCCCTGGCCCTCTCCTAGAACCTCTCTTCCCCAAGCGCTAGGTCCATCAACATTTCTAGTGTGTTGGGACCCTCGTTTGACTATCCCTCAGTTCGCTGACCAATTCCTTCTTTCTTTGCTGGATTTAAAACAGCACACGGGCTGCTTTTATGGCAGTACGCTCCATGGTGTACTGTCCCTTCACCTGCTCTCAGTTCATAGTTGGGTCCTTCTCAAATAGCCTACCTATAAATTGTGACACGACCTCTGTCACTCCCTCATAGACCAAGAAAACCAGACCCCGTTCTGATAGGCCGGATATGGCTCTCTTCTTTTCTAGTTCCACCTGCCACTCATTTAATTCCGTGGGTTTACCCCCATGACCTTGATACCGCCCATTAAATTCCTAAATCGAAGGGTTGCTTTGACAATATTTGCTTCCGCGGTCCCAGTTCCTCCTCACTTACGGACTCTACATCACTCATTTTTAAAGCTATGGTCAGCACAACAAAACAATTATTCAATTTCGATCAATCAAATGGTGACACTAGGTTTTATACAATACTTTACCACAGCGGCAATAATATTGGCAGGCACAACAAAGTTACAAAGAACAAAAATTATTACGATGAGAACTGGAGGTCAGGAAAATGCTTCTTACTTTGCTTCGTCGCTCGAACTCTACTTTATCCGTTTTTTTTATTTTATTTTATTTTTTAATTAAAGTCTGTTTCGGGTCTTGTGGTTATTACAACCAAGGTTTGTGGTTCCGGGCTGGCTTTTCCGTACTTCTGTGGTGGTCGAACATGGCTGGATCCTCAGTCGAACTGTTCCCAATGTGGACTACCGGTTATGGTAATCGAACGGGTCGAATCTTTGATCACTACGCCAAATGTGGCCTCGTATCGTGGTAAAAACGTCAACAAATATGACACCAAACCCCTCCTGGTCTCAAAATTATGTTGCCTGCGCTAACTGGCCGTAAGTTAGTCGCACCTGAGTCTGTAGCTGTTCGCTTTCGTTCCGCCCCCAGGTGATCGAAGATGTCAAATGATCAGTCTAAAATCTTTCACTTCCTCTGCCACGTTGTGATTTCTGATCTCAGAGAAAGCTACAGACCTGCGAAAAAAGGATGGTTGTCTTCGTACTGCATTCCTTGACCACTGAAAACAAGAGGTGGTTGGGTTCACATGCAGAAATAAGAGAAACAAACAAGAACAACAAAAAATAAGGCAGCAGCGAAGGCCAGTTTATGTGGATTAATGATTATATTGTAATTCTAAAGTACAAATCAATTTTTTCAGAGTCCACAATTTACTTGCGGCTACTATGTTTGTTGTTGCTAAAAGTGATACAATCTGTTTGCTTCCCTGCCTATAAGTGGTGTTTTGTGTTACTAGCGTGTGGAGAAGAGAGAAGGGGGTTCCACATCTTCACTTCACGTGTTCCGAGCGAGTCTCCCGTCTCGTCTCTCTGACGTTCTATGTTCTCTCTGACAAATCCGTTGTGTTTTTGTTGAAACCGTTTCAATTTGGCGTGGGATGATAAGTGATCAAAATGTCTCTCCATTAAAATCTAACGTCATCTTCGGTTATCTAGATTAGATCACTGCGTACAATTGTCGCCATGCTGGAAGCTTGGAGACGTGATTCTGTTGACTGTATACTTTCACCCGTCAGCGTTAATTACAATTATATCCTTACGTGGGTGGCCTTTTAAAAAATTTACCAATAATTTCTTCATTTTCGGTCGATCCTTTATTTTCTTTCTTCAAGAGAGCGAAGGGGAGAGCAACATACAACAAGGAAAAAGAAAAAACCAGGATTCTCTCTCTTTTCGCAAAGTCATCTGTGTTTTTATAAAATTGTTATCATATCAACAATGTCATCTCGTAAATGCCTTTTGTTTCGCCTCTCCTTTTCTCTCGTTCACACCGGAGCTTATTCTTTTCTTCCTCTCTCCCTCAGCCATTCCTACAATAAAGAAAATTTGATTTTTCTGTGAAGAAAAATATATATACACACACAGAAATATTTTCCAAATATCTATTCTTGGGTTCGAATCCAGGGTCCATCAATATCCGTTTAACGTGTGTACATAAGGAACACTTCGAGTGTTCCAGCAGAAAGATCAGTTAATTAGACGAAATCAATGCGGGACTTGCAAATGAACAATCATTCAATCCAAATAGTCAATCACTCACACATGCAAACTCAAAAAAAAGCACTCGAAACATCGAAAGGCATTTTACATCCACCAAAGAACTGACATAAATGTTGCCCTAATTGAGGATAGGATGGAGAATTAAGCTGAAGAAAAATGGGGACAAAAAGAAAAAAGCGGGCCAATGACACATACATCCACTAGCTAAGTTAACTTGGTGTAAAAATAAAATAAAATAAGCTTAAACTTAACTAATTTGAGCGGAATTGCCTGTAGCTGTTGCCAGGCACCATAGGAAAAGATTCAGTTTCTAGTTGCTACCAAACCCTAATGTAAAATCAGGTTCGTTTTCTCGTCTAAGCCATCCCTGTATTTTTATAACCAGCGGCTTTGTCAACCCCTTAAGTCAATGTCGCCAGAAAAATAGTTCCTTATATTTTAGGTCAACGTAAGACAATTATGAGGTCTAAATGGAAAGTATGAAACAGAAATAGTATAGTTAAAATAAGTAAGTAAAAATATAACAAGTAAGCTGTTTTTAGGGCAACTTTTTCTTGAATCTAGGATTTTGGCCTCTGCTTAAGAAATACAAACCCCCTTAAAAGATTGAGACCTTCCAAGAAGTCAGACGGTAAATTTGTTATCTCCAGTAGCAGCACATTCGTTTTCGGTACTGTTAGGAAATAACTATCTAAATTGCCATAGACCACACAATGTGCCAACGAGGTAATAACCACTTTTTACCCTCACTTTCCAGCAAATCCTAGATACATTTTTATATTTAATAGAATTTAATACTTCTAAAGATTTTATTGCTTTTTAAACCATTTTCTTAATTTGTGAAAATGTATTACTTTGTCGATGCAAACTATTCCTGTTGATTTAAACACTTGGCATAAGTTCCTTTGTTTTTGTTATAACTATTTATGTAAATTTCGTTGTTTATTTCCTTATTTTTTCGGATTTTGTAATTATCTATCGTTGTGTACATTCTTTCTCCATGTGCTCATGTTATTTGTTTGTCTTAATTGCAGTTTTCACAGCTGCACAAGTATTGTAAAAGAAATAAAACCTTTTACAATATATACCCGCAGTTGTCAGTTCTCACACGCATGTTTCGCGTGGCAGTGGCAATGGCAATTACACTGTCCACGTTCACTCCAGCAAGCCTATATCCTGATGCCTAACCGACATCAAACAGCAACTCTTGGTCAGTACATTTTACTCGGCAAATACACACAAAATTCATCTACCTTTTTGAAAAATTCTGATGGCGGAAGTAATTTCCTTTCAGTCCTGATTTTGACTTTAAGCTGCTGTAAGCAGTAGCTAAAAGATAACTTCTCGTCGTCATAGAATTCCTTCTGTTGCGTCGTTCAAATAACGACTCGTACAACACCTAGTAAGCTAAAAACACATAGTACTTAGCCTTAGGCAAAGTGGGTGCGACATTGCTACAAACAGAACTGGCCTCGAGTGCAAAGAACTTTTCGCGCTACATACGAACCATGTCTTCAACAAACTTACACAACGGGACAACAACACTGCAGTGAAAGAAGGCATGCTCGATGGTTTCCACCGACAGCCCGCAACGCACGCAGGCTGGTAAATTCTGTAGGCCAGCTGTAAAACGTTTTTTGCCTACCCAGAAGGCTTTCTAAATAATCAACCAGGTGAGTGATGCCTTGTCGTGAGTGAGACATTTCAACCCAGGCGCCCAAGGCCATATGCAGCGAGGTTCCTGCTCCGTCAAACCAAGCTTGCCCATCAAATCATCCTGTATGCACCCCCACCTACAACAACGCCTGGACATCGGAGAGGCCATCCGTCGACCGGCATTCGTGATAGATGGAGCTTTCGCCCCGAGGTGCACAGCGGGCCTCTTCCTCGGATGAGTGCAGACTTCTCAAGGATGAAAAGTTTTTATGGACATTTTCCTTACAGAATCCGCCGTTCTCATCTGATTGCATTACACATCCAGTCTAGGAAAGCGATGCAAAGTGTATGTTGTCGAATTTCAACGCTAGACATACCCAGACTGCTCTCAGAACGATAGAGGTAACAGATCTTCTGACATACCTTTGCCTTTTCTCCAAAGGAACGTTGCCTTTTCTCCAAAGAAAAAAGAAGAGCCGTACAAAGTGGTATACGGAAGAGAATTACAGAGAGTCAGTAAAAGAGAATAAGGTTGATGTGCGAAGCCCAGATTTCCATCCTCCACTCTAAGAAAAGTCCATTCCTTGGCCTTCTCACGCACCTTCGGTCAATTCATTTCCAATAGGAGATCAGGTCCGAAACAGACGCAAAAAAATTTGACTAGTCCATCAATTCAGAGGAAAGATCCGGGAAAAAACTTCTCTCCACTCACCCAACCGCCAACCAACAGACTTACCACGGTTGATCTTGGCCCCTGTGACCGCCTCATAACCTCTGATTTCTTTGCCAACTTAGTCTCGGATCTGCTCGACACAAAAACCGAAGTCGTCAGCATAGGTAGCATAGGCATAAAGTTAAGAACCTAATTAAAATAGTATCAAGGAAGAGAAAGTACTACAAAAATAGACACCCATGATGTTGAAAAGAGCAGAAATAATTTCTCAAGATATTTCGTTGATCGTCCACTGAACAAAAGTATTTTAAATATTCATCATAAGTACAGTTAAATGTTAAGAACCTAATTAAAGTAGTCTCCGGAAATGGAAAGCACTGAAAATAGACGTCCCTGATCTCGAGAAAAGCAAAAATAACAAATCTTTTAGAATTAGTTGATCATCCATTGAACGGAAGAAAATTGAATATTGATAATAAATACAGGCAAATTTTAAGAACTTCATTAAAGTAGTCTTCGGGAATGGAAAGCACTAAGAAAAAAATAGATATCCATAATGTCAAGAAGAATAGAAATAATTTTTGTAATCAAATCTCTCAGGACAGAAGAAAAGAATTTAAAATATTCATCATAAGTACAGTTACATTATGAGAATCTAAGTAAAGTAGTCTTCAGGAATGGAACGCACTGCCAAATAGATATCCGTGATATCAAGAATGCAGAAATAACAAATCTCTCAGGATATTTCGTTGGTCGTCCACTGATCAAAAGTATTCTAAATATTCATCATCAGTTCACGTAAATTTTAAGAAATTTATTAAAGTAGTCTCCGGGAATAGAAGTACAGGTAAACCTAATTAAACTCGTTTCCATGAATGGAAAACACTAAAAACATAGATATTAGTGATATCGAGAATAGCAGAAATGACAACTCTTTGGATACTTAGCTGGTCGTCCATTGAACACAAAATCATTAAATATTCATCATAATAGAAATAATATTTGTGGACAAATTTCTAAGGACATTTTGTCGATCATACACTGAACAGAAGAATTTTAAATATTCATTATAAATTTTAAAAACCTAATTAATCTAGTCTCCTTGAATAAAAAGCACAAAAATTAGACATCTGTAGGGTTTGATACATTCACACACACACACACACACACACACACACGGTCATTCAGCGTTCATGTGATAACCCCGTTTTTTCTGCGCTCCGGCATGCCAATAAAAGTCGGGAGCGTCACGTGTTAGACCAGTTAGGATTCTGTCCCGAGCAAGAGCAGACATGTTTATTCCCTAACTTACACATACACACGCGCACTAATTGCGAGTAGCAATTTTTTATTTCTCACCAGCATGCACACACAACACTAAAAAAACTCAAATTGGAAACAGACATTAACAGTACGGACATTAACTATTCAAACTGAACTTTATTCAATTTAATCTTCTACCGAACATTTACGTTTCTCTCCAGAGAAAGAGAAATAACTTTTCTTTCCTTATTTGATATGCATGCATTCAACTCTATGTAACCTTTGTTAATATATTGTTGTTCTGGTTACTTTCACCTTTTCATGTTTCCTTAATTCCTGCTCTATTCCATGACGCAAGTTACGCCGAGTCGACTCGTAAATATAAATTCGTAATGGACACATCGTCCTCTACAAATGGTGACCGCCGATGTGCGTCGATTCGGCGTAATTCAGTGCAGCAATCTTTGGAAATGGGACTCAGCATTTCTTTTTCGTCTATCAACAAGAACTACTATTCAACGTCGTTAGCTCTCAACTATTTCCACAGGACTCTACATAAGATGGCGACCACACACAGAATTTTTACAATCGCACATTAGACAGCACAACTGTCATCTCTCCCGGACTGTTTAGAAAAAGAGTGGCAGAACGTCGTTCCGAAGACGTTGCCTTATTTCATCATTCGACGCATCATCACTTCAATCGCCTTTTTCACCATTTACGACTATTCGAAGACGCATTTTCACGCCGTTTCAAAAATCGCCTTTTTCATCATTCGCTGCTACAACTATTCGAAGGCGCATTTTTCATCATTTGCTACGTCGACCCACTGACGTATTTTTCTACATTCAACAAGAACACTTAAGAGATCGATAAAAATTCGAATTACTTCACCCAAAAACAATTCAAAATAAAACTCACAGATTCCTAAGTTCTTTCTAAACAGGCGTCGACACTCGGTACAACTACATCGCTTTGCATATCAAAGTTTTCCATTTCGACTGTTTACTCTCCTAAATACCAATTTCACATGCACGGTATCGGGGACCTAATCAACTCAAGTAAAGCGTTGGTTATTTGGAAGATATTTTTATTAACAGCCTATCAACTACCGAGAATATTCTTCCAGGGTTACATCGTCGCAAATCCTGCTACATTTCAGACTCTTTTTCTCCAGCCTGCGAGAGACAACCAAAAATTCACTTTCACAAATTCACTCGCAATTAATGACGCCATACAAACTTCAACTCAAGTGAGAACGACTTTTCTCTACATGTACACTGGTCAACGTGAAATTTTTCTCACTCTTCATTTCACCATGTGCTTTTCGAGGATCCAATATGGCGGACCATCAGTCTAAACAGCCATACGTTCCAGCAACCTCCCTACACACCTATGAGCCACGTCCGTGCCACTCACCTTTTTTTTCAGCAACCAACCTTTTCTGTCATTTTGGTATGACTACTACTACTACTACTACTAGCATCATCATCAACGTAATCAAACCAACATATTCACGGACAAATTGAAAAAAGTATTTTAATATTTGTTTCAATCTAAGGGGGAGTATTTGTAGGGTTTGATACATTCACCTCCCCTTACACACACACACACATGGCCATTCAGCGTCCACGTGATAACCCTAGTCTCCCGCGCTCCGGTATGCCAATAAAAGTCGGGAGCGTCACGTGTTAGACCAGTTAGGATTCTGTCCCGAGCAAGAGTAGACATGTTTATTCCCTAACTCACACATACACACGCGCACTAGTGGCGCAAATTTTTATTTCTCACCAGTATGCACACACAACACTAAAAAAACTCCAATTGGAAACAGACATTAACAGTACGGACATTAACTCTATTCAAACTGAACTTTATTCAATTTAATCTTCTACCGAACATTTACGTTTCTCTCCAGAGAAAGAGAAAGAACTTTTCTTTCCTTATTAGATATGCATGCTTTCAACTCTATGTAACCTTCGTTAATATATTGTTGTTCTGGTTACTTTCGCCTTTTCGTGTTTCCTTAATTCCTGCTCTATTCCATGACGCAAGTTACGCCGAGTCGACTCGTAAATATAAATTAGTAATGGACATATCGTCCTCTACGCATCTATAATAATAAGAACAGAGGTATTTTTTTACGAAAAAATAAATGTCTTAAATTTTGTAAGTTTAGGCTTTCGACTTGTAAACAAAAATACAACAATTGAAAATTACGTTCTTTTTTTTTTTTTAAATGGAAACGATTGCTGTTAAAGTGTTTCTCTTCAATTTAGGCGTTAAAATAGGATTTAAGGAAAGAAAACCAGGTTCAAAGTTTAAAAAGAATTGATAATTTATTCAATACCAAAAATTATTTCGGAAGAAATAAATTTGGTAAAACAGTAAAAATATAAAAATCACAACTCCGAGCGCAACAAATTTCAAGACATTTATGTACCTCCACTCATTTACGATATGTAAATTTTGAAATTATTTTGTAAAATAAAAATGTTTATTAGAAACTTTTATTTTAGTTTGTATTGAAAAACTAAATGATTAAATTTACTATTTCCATTAAACAAAATACTCTGTATTTCAAACATAAATTATATTGATTAAAATCTAAAAGTTTTCAATTTATCTTTCAATTTTTCGGCCATTTTTAAGCGATCGACACATTTGCAAACAACAGTTAATTCTCTGTTCTAAAAATCTTGTAAAAATAAAATATACATCTGTGACACATGAATTTTGGAAAATTAGCAAATTTAATTTTAAATTAATCAGAATTACACAAGTATTACTAATTTATAGCATGAAATTTAGAATGAAACTAGTTCTTAAACAGAGTTCAACTTTCTGACTTAACAAATGCGAGATAAGTAAGTGTATGATGATCACAAATGACAGAATTGTACAGTTTTTTCTTTAAAGGGAAGAAACTCTGAAACACATGACGCTTTAATTTACACATAGAAATTAGCATACAAAACTTCAAATACACAAAACATTATAAATTATTTTAAAAATAGGAAAGAAGGACAATATATTAAACTTTAATTTTCGATTAGTATGCATAATCTTCGTTTAATAAATTTTTTTAAGAAAAACAACAAATATTTGAAGTACTTTTTAAAATATTTTTGAAATTTTATAAATTATTATAATTAAAAAAATAAAAACAATTCTTTTAAAATTTCATTATTAATCGAATTTTGTTTATTCAGACTATAATATCCTTAATTTATATTATTTGTTCAAGCAATTAAAAGCTTATCAAATTGAATAATATCATAGTTATACTGGAAGGGAAGTTATGTAGCGGATAAGAAATTAATTAAAATCAACTCTCTTCTTCACTTTTACAAAAATTCACAACGACGTGTGAAATCCTGGTTTTCCCAAATAGAAAAAGGATTGACCATGTGCTTATCGAAAAAGTCGAAACCAGATTTCGCAAGTAGGTGTTAAAATGATTTTTGACCATTGCTCCCATTGGTCAAAAATCATTGTAAGACTTGAAAGGACTTGGCGATCCAGTGTGAAATTCAAAAGGACTATATAAATGACCTCGGCGTCAGTCAAGAGTCCGAGATGGGAGTAGCGAAAGAGAGACACACATCTAAAATGTGACTTCAAACTTCAAGCGACCCAGATATTGTCCTCTTTCTCTTTCTCCTTATCTATTTCAAAATTACTACTAGAACATTTTGTACAAACTCTACCTTAACCTCTTAATAATGTTTCTAATTGAACATTAACTTCTACAACTTATGTTATTCCTCCTTTTAATAAATTTCTATTTTAAAATGCAAAATATATATTTTATTCCTTTTACGCTATTCCACATAATTCCACATATTCCAACCTGCCGGCAACCAACCTCCTGATGAAAACCTTCTGATGATAATTCTGCATAAATCCTGTAAGTTGTAGAGAGTTCGGTTAAGTCTGACACAAGGCCGAATTAAAGAAAAATTAACGAGCTCCTCGCTCTACACTGGTGATTCCTGACGTACAAAGAACACGCACCCATACTCAACACTGGTGACTCCCGAAGTTCAAGGAACACGCACCCTCACGCTACAATACTGAATTTTTATTTTATTATTAGGAGCAGATTTTCGGAAATAAAGGCAAGATTTTTCAAAAAATAATAGATGATTTACGTTTCACAATGAGTCCTGCGTTTTAATTAATAAAAACAATCATTGCAACGAAATTTAATTTATTAAAATTTCATGAATTTAAGTGGAGGGGGCTAACAGATGTAAACAAAAATATATTTTTACCAAGATGTTCTAAAAATATTAATTTAAAAAATAATTTAATTCCTGGAAAAAAGTGAAAACAGCAACATTAAAACCTTTTAAGAATCTAATATTGGTCCAGTAGGTTTGTTTGAATGAAAATTAGTAAATTTAATTATGTAATAGGTACCTCCACTCATTTTTGATTAATTTTTAAATTGAATTTTTATAAATAAAAGAGTTTTCTTGAAACTTTTATTTTAGCTTTAATTGAAAGCTACATGATTAAATTTACTATTTCTAAGTCAGTAAGCAAAATACTCTAGTGTTATTTCAAACAAAAATTCTATTCATTAAAATCTAAAATTTTTCAATTTTTTTTTTTTTTTTTGACAACAGGAGTGGGAAAATATTTTAAATCTCACCTTTTGGTTGCTTGTTACAGTATATAATGAATAATCGTATGGTAACCCATCGGGTCTCAAGGTTACAAGTGATTAAAAACAGTCTTTTATTATCACCTCGCTAAGCCAGCCACTTTTTGACATCTCAAATACGCATAATTTTTTTTAAATACGAAGAATCAACCGAACTACAATCTACAAATTGGTTTTGTTTATGATCAAATTAATTGTTTTTAACAAAAAGACAAAGTTTTTAATAATAATTATTTAATATCATTTTTTATTTGATAGCCTTGAGACTTTTCATCGAATCTCAGAGTCCCATATGTTTGAATAACAACTCCAACATTAAATTATACGCCGATACATTATCAGCCACTAATGAGAACAGCAGAATTTCGAAGAAAAGAACTCTATTCAACATCGAAATTACGAACCTTTTTAATATTTGATTATTTTTCCTGAGACAAGCTGCTGACAACTTCAAGTATTTAAAATTGTAAAAAGAAAAAAAAATTAATAAAATAAATGAACATGGCCGAACACGCCTGGAGAGTTACGAAGAATGTCTTTATATAAAGAAAAAACAATGTCTTTCTTTTCCCACGAATACAGTTGTCGAAAATGATATACAATTGTCGAAAATGTTGGTTACTACAACGGAGAGAGAAAGTTCGCTAAAAGCATCATAGCTTCTAATCCTTAAGTAAAATGTCTTGTCTAAGATTCGTTAGCGTTAAAGTAAACAGATCCCTTCACATTTTCACTAAAGTCTTTTCACATATTCTTAAATTTTCATCAAAGTCTTTTCACCTATTCTCTATAATCAGGATTGTCAATTTTCTATGTAGCTTCTAAAACAGCAAAGTTCTTTCGGGTCCTTATCGGAGTTTAACGGAATGTGCCGAATCAGCGGCGGTCAATGGCGGCGAATCTGGCGGAGATGGTGGCGATAGCGGCGACGGGGGCGACGAAGGCGGCAGCGATGGCGACGGCGAAGGTGGCGGCGATGGTGACGGCGAAGGTGGTGGTGATTGTGGCGGCAAGAGTGTGGGGTCGGCCTCCCTGTCGTATGGAGGCTCTCTCTCGGTTAACTTAATTGTTTCATAGCGATACGGGCTTTTTATCGTGAACAATCACAAATTTCAATTCTCCCAATTAAGTTTTAAAACAAATAGCATTCTTTCAAATTAACTTCTTTGAGTTAATTTGCGGCAGGCTTCATTCGAAATTAACTCTTTAGCCATAAGTTTTATAGTGAGCGTCCAGCCTTGGGTCATGGCTCCCCGGCTGGGATCCTTTTTCCACAGTCGTTACATTTCGACCGAAAAACTGAGAATAATTCTCATTGAACTAACTCCAAAAGAAAACTGAATATTGAGCAAAAACTCTCAGCAACTGATTTTTCTCGCCGAGTCCGGATTTTTATAACCAGTTTCGATCCTCTCTGGGGATCCAGCCGGCCCGAGGCCGTCAGCCAATGAAATCGTTTTCCGTCCACTCGATTTGCGGAAGGTTTTAACTCGACGAATGAGATTTTTTTTGCCAACTGACATCGGATTTCGATCTCCACCGGTTTCCCACAGACTTCTGTGTCCACCAGAAGGTCTGTCGGGGAGCCTTGGCCTTCGTGTGACCTTATCAATAATTCTGACACTTGTTTTGTCTAAGCGTCTCCAGCTTAGCGAAATGTTCACTTCAAACCCCGGAAAAAAAAAGAAATGTATATAAACCCGAAAGAAGAGAAATGTATATTTTCCCTGAATAGTTAGATTTTATATTCCCCGGATCCAGATTTTAGAAGTACCCGATGGTATTAAAAAAATTTTTTTCTAAGCTCACATCGCGTTTTGCAATAAAGCATTAATAATATTACCAGTATGAATTTCTCTCTCCGCTGTCCTAAACCAACCAAGGGAAAGTATCCCCGCGGGATAAGGGAAAGTATCCCTGCGGGAGATAGTGTCACATCTTCACGATTTGCAAACTCGCAATGTCATAGAATTAAAAAAAAGTACTACTTAGCTATCATTGGACAATTTATTTATAGCTTTATTTTTACTAGGCAAATGTGCACTTTTCTTGAAAGCAGGCTCCAGCCAGCTTTCTCCATTTTTGTAAAGCTCGCAATCCGATTGGCTAAATCATTTCACAAAAATATTTCTGCACGAGACGTAATTTTCCTGCCGAGATCATCTGAGCCATCCTGAAACCGAGACAACCCAGCGACGATTTCAGTTCGGCCCGGAAGCAGACGCCCGTGTACATCCGCCATGTAATATAACAACAAACGCCCACTTCTTTCGCCATCCGGTGCTAACAGAATCCACGCGACTATGGACTTCACTTATTCATTTCACCCAATTTAATAATCACGACAAGAAAGTTAGTCAGCATCAAAGAGACGGGAGAGAAAGAAAGCAGATCACATGGATGTCACATTTCACGCTAATACATTATTAGCCTGTAATGACTACTGCTGATTACTTAGACTCTTTCGACGGTCGAAGCTATGTACCTAAATATACATCTTTTATATTGAATTCCACAGTCATATTTTAATGTGAAAAAATGAACGCTTACAATTTGTTTTAATAATTTAGAAACCATGTTTATATGGAATTCAACTTAATACTTTTGTATGAAAACGAATTTTGGAAATGTACTTAGTGTCTGATATTTTAATATGAACATTTGCTCGGATTATCAAATCTACAAACTTTTAATGTAATTACTTGTCTTGAAATCATCTGCTGATAATTATAACTGTGTAAATTTGTAAATAAATTTCTTATTGAGTGTTGTTAAATTATACACACGTATTTCCTCGTCATTATACGCTACTAACCCCTTTTCTTCAAATAGTGATCTTCTAAGCGCAGCTTAGATGTGGCGCAAGGCCAAAAGTATGGGACACCCAGTAAGGATCGAGCTCACTACTCAATTTTTATGGTTCTAGCGAGACAAGCTTGCTAACCATTACACCACCTCGAGCTGCTCCCTACTTTCTTCAAATGTATTGCAGTTTTTTTACATTCTTTATAATTAACATTCTATATGACAGAACGTGTCCAGGAGTCAACTTTTTAAATCTAATGATGGTTATGTTTAAAAGATCTTGATGATCAACAAAATAAACTGAAAAACAATGAGTTTGAAAAATAAAATATTCTTTAATCACGGACCACCATACTTAGAAACAAGCTATTCAATCTAGTGATGTCAACACGAATTTGTGTCGCTGTCCGTTTGCCTAACAGAGGTGAGCACACAATGCTTTAAAATACATTTTTAAATGTTTTTTAAATAAAATATAGCCAATTATGATGATTGCGTTTGTATCTAGGTAAGGTTGAGAATATAAGACATATAGTAGTCAGCATTTCAATTTAGGATTAGGAAATAGTTTTCATTTAATAACAATATATCTTGGCCTTGGTAATTAGAACAGAGTTTTATCTTAAAAAAGATTTTAAAATTATTTTTAGAAAACTTTATAGCAGGTACCTCTGAAGTATGTAAGGATAATGACGAGAAAGCACGCGTGTTAATTTTTAACGAAACAAGATAAGGAACAAAACAAGGTCCAGATTTAAACTTCAAATGCTAAGCACTGATTGGTTTATTTTTGTTAAAAATTAAAAAGACTCGAATTTACAAACTTTTCTTAACACACACAAAAGCAGATTCAAAACAAAACTCAAGAATTTTCTTCTATATTTCACACCTTGATACTAAAAGTTTTTCTGCCAATAGAAACAATTTTTTTACGAACCTTTTCGTGAGCTGAGGCAAAGTTTGTTCGTCGTCTAATGGAAAGGCTTGAATTACATCCGGGAGTGAATTTCACATAACATTTTCAAGCCCCCAAAACTGAATAAAGAACGGGTTAGTTCGCCTGTAGCCAGAAAGGAAAAGGCGAGCGTCTTTATCCGTCCTTTGACAAACATCAAGCGATCGTTGTATCTCCATCTGTCTCCCTCGCTCTTTTTTCTTCTCTTTTTCACTTTTACCTACTCTCTGCCAAGTCGTCTGCCTTCTTTCATAATTGATAATCGAACAGAACATTTCAAGACTGAGCGATTATTTCAAATACATTCCTACTCGACTATAAACTGTAAACATACATACATACATACATACATACATACATACGTTCCTGCCTACATAGACATAAAATCACTCTTACAAGGACTACTATGAACGTTTTAAAAATCCTGTATCAACCAAAATGCATATTAATTTTATTTTTAAAACCTGAATTAATTTATATATATATAAATTGTTGTTTCAATTTACAATCTTGATTTTCTTATTTTATATTCTCCTTATGGTGGGCTATCTAACTAACAAGGCCAAATCAAGGTAATCTGTTTCAACACACATCACTATAACTGATAACCCACTATACATTAAAGGTTCGTAGTTTCGATAAATAATGAAGAAGAGAAAATGTTCACATGAAATCATTGGATACAAAATAATATTCTAAAATGCTTAAAAGAAATTGAGGGAGTTCGTTTCTCAAATAAAAGTTATACGGTTTTATTCAACTTCAACATAGCAAAAAGATATATTTAAGGTACTTAACTTAGGTTGAATAGAGTTCTTTGAAATTCCACTGATCTATCTATCTATCTATCTATCTATCTATCTCTTTCTCTTCTACGTGATTCAACTTTCTCTGTCTATTCATATCAAAAAGCGATTTGACATCAGCTTATTACTTTTCTCAGTTTGTATGCCGCTTCCTTTTCATTGATCAAAGTAAATTTTCACGTAGTCTCGCTAAACTTTGCCTCAGTCATTTCATCAGCACGGAGCCAATCCTTTTTTTCACACAGCCTCGCGAAATTAAAAACATTGAAAAAAAAACGAGGGTTATTTTTATTTCTTACTGTCCACACCTCCACTACTTTTGCTGAAAAACAGCATAGCATGAAGAAAAAGGCACTAAACTTAATAAAAACAAATTTGTATCGTCAAAATGTTTATGTTATATTTAAGAGGAAAGATCAAAGTATTTTTTAATTATTATTTTAAAGTTTTTCATACTTTCTAACGCGGTCGAAATTTTGGTAAATACCTTGATTTGGAAAGGGAAATTATGCCAGCTTGCTTAACCTTTTTAAAGGTTTTACTATGGTAAATATAATATTACGAAACTCAGTTTTTCCGGCAAAAACCAAATTAATTTGAAAATTATTACAAAAATCAAATAATTCTCAGGATTTTAATTAAGCATTGAAAACTTATTCAGAAGTGAATAAAAATATTATATTTAGAAAATCTTGTTTTTTACATGTGCTAACCCCACAATCCACGTAATTTTATGAAATTAGTTAACCTTTTCTAAAAATCTGCTCTGAAAAGTGAAGTTTTCAAATTCGAAAAAAGAATTTGCTCCGTACTGAACAAAAAAAAAAAAGACCAAGGTAAATGAGCAAGCGTGAGATATATTCTAACCACTGAAAAATGGAGCGATTTACAAGCTGCGAAAAAGAAACAAGCCGATGTCAAATCGCTTTTTGATGTAAATAGAGAAAGAAAGTTGAATCAAACAGAGACAAGGAAGCAGAGAAGCAGAGAATCGACACTAGCCATGATGTAGCAGAAATCTTAGGCCGTCCGGACACAATTGTCCTGACGACTCGTATATGCATCCTTTCACTTTCTATCTCACGCTGCATTTTTAAAAATCTCCCATTCTTTCTCTTCATCTATTCACCGTCCACAACAGAAAGAGAGGAACAAAGACTTTGCGACTATTTGTTGATACACACAGCGAAATATAAACAAATCTTTTTTCTGAACAAAACACATTTCGCTAAAACAAAGGAACTCTTAATTCTTAAACTCTTCACTATTCTTTTTCTTAGAATATTTTCACAGATTAATAATTTCATACATACAATTTGATGTTATGCTGTTTAATAAATACATTTTTATTTATTTATAGAAGCGAAAGTTTTATTCTTTTTCTTCGGTTGTATTTGGCACAAAACCAATTTGATAAACATAATCGATCTCTATACATATTTGGTGACCTCGCAAAGAACATGTAGAAAAATTATGATCTCTATAATGGTGACCATTCGTCGCAAAGAACATACATATCAATCTTTTGCTCACTACAAAATGTTGACCATGACATAGAAAACTCAACCATCACTACATAAAATGACAATTCACCGTTTACAGGACAAGAAGGAAAAGACAGAAGAAAAAGAAAGAAAGGCAGTGCCACACACGTCTGAATATCTCCGATATCAAATTGCACGCTGATATATTATTAGCCTCTAATGAGACTTGGTGTATTTCAAAGACCTCTATTCAACTTCGAAGCTAAGTACTTCAAAATATACCTTTTTATATATTGAATACAATCGCATAACTTTTATGCGTAACGAACTCTACCGATTACTTTTAAGCATTTTGGAGTACTACTTCGTGTCCGACCATTTAATATGAACATTTTCTCTTCTCTGCTATTCACCGAATCTAAGAGCCCCATGCGTTTGAATAGCTCCAGTATCAAATTGCATGCTGATACATTGTCAGCCTCTACCGAGAGCAGCGGAAGTTTAAAGAAATTTTTTCAACCAAGGATATGCGGTGTGGTGTAGAATGAGAAATCTGGGAGCCAAGTTCGAGTTCCAGTTGAATTTTTTGTATTCACTTATGCGCAAATACCCTTTGGGAAAGGTATTAATTCCTCTCTTTCCGCCAGTTATAAGTTAAATAACAAGGTAGATTGGGTTCTATAGCCTTGGCTGACAACCAGTCTACCGCAGAAAGTAATCGCAACATACTGCGGGATCATCTTCTGCACAGTCAGTCATGTCTCTTTCGAGACATGATCGCCTAAGTGTGTATCAAGTATGGGACTTAACTGATTGGCTGACTATTCAACATCGAAGCTACAAACTTTTAATGCTTGATTAGTTTTCCTGAAAGAAGCTACTGACAACTTCAAATGTTTAAATTTGTATAGAAATTCCTTATTTTGTTTTGTTCTAAATGATACGTGTGTTGCTTTGCTTTTATTCATACTTTACCACACTGGTGACCAATGACGTGCGAGGAAACTAAACATACTTATGGATTTGACACAAGCCAAGATGTTTAACGACAAAATAGACATGAATGAAACATCCAGAACCAACGAATCGATACAAACAGTATCCATCAAACCGCCCATGTTTATGAAATTAAATGTGCTTGCGAAGCAAATCAAAAACTAAGTCTGAAATGTTGGGTACTTCGAAAAGCAAATATTTTCACAGTTTAATAATTTCATACATACGAGTTGATGCTATGCTATTCGATAAATAAATTTTGATTTATTTATACAAGCGGGACATTTTTATTATTTCAATGTTCTGATAATTTTAAATAGTGGTGACTTTGGTTGTGTTAGGCACAAGGCTTATTAGGTAAACATAATCGAGATCCCTACAATTTTTTAAAAAATATCTTTAAAAAATTTTTTTCAAGCTGTGTGCCGTTAAATTATTAAGTTATGACACACACACATACACACTGGTGGAATCACACACACTTACTTGCACAATTACGCAATTGTATATATTAAATTCAGTATGTAACCATTTTATATTTGAATAAATGTAAGCTGCTTGCTGACTGGGTTGAGTTAGCCAATCAGAATCAAAGTAAGTGAACTACATTTTTACCGCCAAATTGTGAGGGTGTTTGAACATCTATATATACAATTTGCCGCGCATTTTTAGCCAGTTGTCACTGATATTTCTTAAGCACATATCGTGTCAAACTATACGAGCCTAAAGCCCAACTCTCTCATACAAATTCATTCTTTTGTACAACTAACGATAATGAACGTTATTCTTGAACTCTCAGATTTGAACAATTCTTTTTAACAATAATATTCCTTACACAAATTTCTTATCACACTGATAAATCTTACAACAACAATAAACATTCCAACTTATGTTAAAAGCTTAAACAGAAATTTTCATACAGTCTATGGGAGACAATTTCAAACAAACGATTTCACACCATACTCTATGTAATTTATGTACTCTTGTTATTATTTGTTAATACACTGTATCGTTGCAAATTAATGTTTTGTCAACTTCTATCCACTTTCTATTTACTTGTTTCATGAATGATTTTCAACGTTTATAAAAATAATGGTGGTTTGTAAGGATTTCGGTAGAAAGCTACTTTGGGAAGTTGCCTTGTGCCATGTGAAATCCAACAGAAAAATTAATCCAAATTAACCTTGCAGTGAAGTTATTAAATGAAGACTATATTTACTAATCAAAAATTGAAAAGCTTAACACAAATTTTCCCACACTAATATTTCAAAATTAATTTTAATTTTTTGTGTACAGAATCTTTTTAAAGTATTGTATCTCATACGTTTTTCAAGATGCAACAATCTTTTCAAATCATATTTTCAAAATTTAAAGTAAGTTTAATTTTTCTAATTCCTAGTTTCCTCATATTTTTAGATACCCCTGTGGTGATACCAAGCAAAGCAAGGGACCGGATGTTTACCCTCAGAGATCCAGAAAGCAAATGACCAAAACTGGTCTTTGCGTACCCGGCTCCATGTATATGTTCCGGCAGAAAACCAAAAATTTATTAAATATCAAATTCCTGTTCGCGATCCTAGGCGAATTTTATTTATCATCCAATAAGAAGCCCAGAATTAAATACGGGTGTATTCCCAAATGACCTGCTGGGACCCACAAAGACGAAATAAAAAACCGACACAGAAAGCATCGCCAGAGTTGAGAAAGTGCGAGCATAATTAGCACGTCCCTTGACCTCGTCAAGCGATCCACTATGCTCGCTTCACCTCACCTTTCCCTCTCACCTTCTTGTTCGCTATCCCCTGAGCTACTTACCCGACCAACGGACAAAGACATCAAAGATATTCCTAACGGACAAATAGTCCCACATATACATACGCACACACTCTCTTTTCGGCATTTACTGCTATAAACATTTTAACGTCCTTTGGACCCATCCTAAAGACATTACTTTATTTGTAAAAAAAAACCTTAGTAGATATATATGTATTTAAAAACTGTTGTTTCTATACTCAATTTGATTTTCTTGTTTTATAACCCCTTTTATAACTTATAGTGGGCTATCTACTAACGAGGCCAAATTCAGTTAATCTGTTTCAACACACAACTACTCTTCACTAGACCGGATAACCTACAATAAACTGGTGACACCACGACGTGATTTCAACACACACACACACACACACACACACACACACACACACACACACACACACACACACACAGCGAAATTAGAATATTTCTCTTCAACACAAACTCAACATGGCAACTAACACTGAAGAAGCCTCAACAAATCAAAACCAGCCAATCGAAGCTCTTGCGATAAAACCACCAAACTTCCTTGAATCAAACGTAATAGCTCGGTTTGCGATAATGGAGGCGCAATTTAATATTGCAAATATCAGACAGCCCATTCAAAAATTTTACAACATTTTGGCAGCACTCCCCGTAGACATAGTAGGAAATATACAGCCAACTATACTGCAATCAAAAGACTATGTCGCACTAAAAGAAGCAGTGACGAGCAATTTATTATTATATTTTAATACACAAGACATCGCATATATTCGACAGATTTCCGGGAAGCAAAAGTTTGGACAGTAAAATAAAGACGAAACTAAAATGATACATGGCTGTTCCCACAGTGTAAATAAATTCCCTACCAGTGTTCACCCTTTTAACAAGGACCAAAAACCTAAAATCTGCCGAGCTCATTTATATTTTGCGGAACGTGCAAAATTTTGCAAGCCGTGGTGCAGATGGCCTTACAAACGAAACGTTCAAATGCAACCCAGCTCTCGCCCAACTTCACCAGTTCCTCGTGAGATTTCGGAAAACTAACTAGGCGAGAGATGTTAGCTTCTATTTCCTCGCCGCTTCTCATCGTAGCCGCACGGTTAGGAACTCAAAGTTTAAATTTTATTGTGGATACAGGAGCTGCCGTATCTATACTTCCAAAGAGATATTTAAATGGAGCTGTAACATACCCAACCAATATCTCTTTAGTATCTGCCAACGATCAAATGACTGAATGCTCAGGACAAACAGTACTGAATCTCACGCTACAGAATCTCAGACGGGAATTTACTTGGATATTTATAATAGCCGAAACTGCTGAGCCACTCCTAGGATACGATTTCCTAAACCATTTCGGGTTAGTGGTGGACTGCAAGAACAACAAACTAATCGATAAAATGACTAATAGACAATCCAATGCACATCCATCATCTATTATCATGAATATAGATGTAATACCGAATAAAGATGCCAACGGTACGAACAATTCTGGAGAAATATCCAAACTTAATTTCTCCCCATCGCGACACGAATGCAACAAAACCAAAGATATACCACAGAATAGAAACTGGTAGCGATCCTCCTACCTTCTCCATAGCCAGACAGTTATCAGCACAGAGATGTGAAATCGCGAAAGAGGAATTCAAGAAACTCCGAAAGGCAGGAATAATTTCCCCTTCGAACTCAGAAGGGAGTTCAGCTTTACACATGGTATCGAAGTCAGACGGCACATATAGACCTGTTGGTGATCACAGACATTTAAATACGATAACAAAAGCCGATCGATATCAGGTCCCAAATATAAATTCCTTGTCTTCGAAGCTTCATAACAAGAAGTTCTTTTCAAAGATAGACCAGTCATCTGCTTATCACAGATACCAGTTCCCCCGGAGGATGTCTGCAAAACAGCCATCTCTAACCCTTTCGGGTTATTTGAATACAACTATATGTCTTTCGGACTACAGAACGCATCATGGACTGAATGTTTGCCCTCAGAGATCCAGAAAGCAAATGACCAAAACTAGTCTTTGCGCACCCAGCTCCACACATTTGTTCCGGCAGAAAACCAAAAATTTATTAAATATCAAATTCCTATTCGCGATCCTAGGCGAATTTTATTTATCATCCAATAGGAAGCCCAGAATTAAATACGGGTGTATTCCCAAATGACCTGCTGGGATCCACAAAGACGAAATAAAAAGCCGACACAAAAAGCATCGTCAGAGTTGAGAAAGTGCGAGCATAATTAGCACGTCCCTTGACCTCGTCAAGCGATCCACTATGCTAGCCTCGCTTTTCCCTCTCACCTTCTTGTTCGCTGTCCCCTGAGCTACTTACCCGACCAAAGGACGGAGACATCAAAGACATTCCTAACGGACAAACGGGCCCATATATACATACGCACAAACTCTTTTCGGCATTTACTGCTATAAACAGTAAGACATTACTTTATTTGTAAAAAAAACCTTAGTTGATATATGTGTATATAAAAACTGTTGTTTCTATACTCAATTTGATTTTCTTGTTTTATAACCCCTTTTATAACTTATGGTGGTCTATCTACTAACGAGGCCAAATTCAGTTAATCTGTTACAACACACAACTACTCTTCACTAGAACGGATATCGCACTATACCTCCACTGAATTGCAGAAAAAACCAACATAGTATGAAGAAAATAAGGTCCTAAATTTAATAAAAATGAACTTTTTCCATGAAAATGTTTATGTTATTATTAAGAGGAAAGATCGAAATATTTTTAAAGTATTTTCAAATCTAATCCCTTCAAGGTTTTTATAAAAAATCTTGTTTTGATTTTCGTTAGCTACAACCAAATCGTTGCGAGAGTTTACAATGGGTAATGTAATATTCTAAGTATTACGTAACTTTTTTTTCTGGTGAAAAACACATTAATTTGGAAATTCTTGCAATAATCAAATTCAAATAATTTTTGGATTTTAATGACACTTTCAGGACTTATTCACAAATGAACGTAACTGTTTTTAAAATTTTCATTTTAAGAAATCTTGGTAAAAATATTTTTTTACATCTGTTACCCACGATCCGGATAAATTTATGAAAATTACATACATTTCAAAATTCAACAGCTTTTTCAAATAATCTTTTCAAAATTTAAAGTAAGATTTTTAGTAATTTTTTTATACCTGAATTTTAATTAATTTTTTTAGTAAGTTTTTTTTTTAATTCCTAGATTCCTTGTTTTTTTTGTTTTTTTTAATAATTTTAAATCAGCACCTAAATCGCAGAAAAACAGCATAGTATGAAGAAAAAGCCCCAAACTTAATAAAAGAAGAAGAAAGAACAAAGTATTTTAAAATTGTTCATTTTTTTTAATTCTTTCTAACACATTTTAAATTTTGGTTTATTTTGTAGGAAACATTTTAAAACACATGACTCAATTGACTGATTGGGAAATGTAATTATTTAAAAAAAACGTTCGTTTTATTGTAATTTTAAACTCCGTGAAATTATGAGTGAAAAATCTGTTTAACAATTAATCATTTAATACTTTCAAATTAAGGGATCTTATAAAGTTCAGAATTTGCACGGGAAAGTTGTGAAAATAAATTTTTCTGGGCGCCGTAACCAACATTTAAGGAAATAGCAATTTTTAAAAACACAAACAAAATTCCCTACAAATCTTTTAACTGGTCATCGCCTGGGCGTAAGGAAGACACATTGCATTGTGAGATTTCTAACATATTGGTCCTTACATCGTTGCTTCCCTTACACTATCTACCTTTAAATCGTTGTCCTCCCAATCAGGAACACGTGTCTATGGTGCACACTAGCGACTGCTACGATAACATTTCAGCAAAATCAGAAATAAAAAAAAAACACTGTTGAAATTGTCTCTTGTTTTGACCTATATTATTTTTAAGGATGGTACATGTTCTTATTTTCCACCATTTCGTGTAATAAGCCTGACCTTTGTTCTGTTCGCTGTTTGTCTTCAAATGTGTTTGTGTTCGATATAATGCTGCGAGATGTAACCGGACTATTTTTGAACAACGAAAAAGAATTCCTATACACCGTTTCCGGTAATTTCTTTGTTTCGTTCGTTCTCAAACTGCATGCTATTCATTTTCAAATAATGAATATTTTTTAATTGCAATTTCTTTAAAATTCTGAAGTTTTATTGATTGACAAATATTGTTGATGTAGAGAAAGAAATATCAAATCGAACAACAAAACAAGAACAACTTAATTCTGTTTGTTTCTCTGTTATTTTTAGATTCGCCTAAAAAAGGTAAGTTAGACGAACCGTCACGGACTTCCTAAAGACATCAAATTAAGCTAAAATTAAAATTTCAAGAAAAATTTTTATTTTTAAAAATTCAGTTAAACAGCATAAAAACAACATGGAAGAAGAAGAAAGGTCCTAAAATTAATAAAACAAACTTTTTTTTATGAAAATGTTTATTTTATTTATTAGTAAAGACCAAAGTAATTTTTAATTATTTAAAAAAAAAAATAATCCCTTCTAACATTTTCGAAATTTTGTCAGGAAAGTTTGTTTTGTTTTGATTTGAGTTAGCGGCTAAAAAAAAAAGTTTACGACTGTTTTACAATGCAATGGGGAAACGACACCACCCACTTTTTTTTCCCGGTGACAAACACATTAATTTGGAAATTCTCGCAAAAATCAAATAATTGTCTGTAAATTTTTCATTTAGCGCCCGAAGGCCTTTGCATCTCTTCAAATTTTCCCTAAACATCCTTATTTCCGTGCAAATGTATATGCTGAACTCAAATCAACAAATAGATAATGAAGAAATCTACCTTTTTTTTATTATTATTATCGACCAGAAAAAAATTAAACTTCTCGGTCTTTATTTCACCCTCAACCACCTTTGAAATATGTCATTCAGTGCTGAATGACTTTAGGCGTAGGAAGCTAATTTTCGGCCTATTTACTTCCTTTGTACAATTACTACGCGATTTGTTTTGTTTCGGAACTCAATTTCCGCTGAAAGTTGCGAGTATTGCGTGTTTTTTTTTTTTTCTCCTTTTTTTTTTTTTTTTTTTTTTGCGGTGTAGAATTATTTTTAAGAAAGTTTTAATAATAATAGGGACCTAATTCACGGGAAAAACAGCATAGCGTAATGCAAAACGCCACAAACTTAATGAAAATAAAGTTTTATAGTCAAAATGTTGATACTATTATTAAGAGGAAAGATCAAATAATTTTTTAATCATTTTTTAAAATTTTTTTAATCCTTTCTAACACGTTCGAAATTTTGGTTAGAATGCTTGTTTTGTTTACGTCATCGTCTTCTACAAAGATTAACAGTGACTTTTTTTTTGCGCCTTTTTTCTGTTGAAAACACATTAATTTGAAAATTCTTGTACAAATCAAATAATTGTCCGATTTTAATGAAACTTTCAGAACTTATTCACAAATGAATGAAATTATTTTTTAAATGTTTCTTTTTAGAAAATATTGGTAAAAAAATTTTTTTTAATGTTTTACCCCCCCCCCCCCCCCACTTAATTTCTGAAAATTTTGCACAGAACCTTCTCATTTATTGAATTTGTTTTTTTTTGTTAAAAGTAGAAGTCATTAGAGATTGCAAATCACCTATTTTTTTTTAATTTGTACCATTTAACTAGAAATCTGCTCTGAATTGAAAAATAAAGAATCCAATAAAACTATGACATTACTTAATTAGAAAAGCTTTTAATTGTTTTTGTAAATAAGAAATATTAAGGACATTATTGTCTGAAGAAATAAACTTTTTTTGATGAATAATAAATTTTTACAAGATTTTTTCATTTTTTTTTTTACATTTTAATTATAATAATTTATAATATTTTAAAATTGTGTAAAATTATGTATTAACACGTTTATTGAATGTGATATAGTAATTAATTGGAAATGTAATTTACAAGTGCAAAATTGCAGAGATTAATAAACATAGTTACACTATTTTTTTTTTAAAGTAATTTTTAATTCATTATATTTTCACCTTATTTTCATGTATGGTAGACTGAAAGTGCCATTATTATGAAATTTAAGAGTGTTGTCCTTTCACTTAGATTTATAAAAATTGTCGGTTTTGGGCATGCGTACAACCTGTCATCACCAAATCACTCACGAACCCGTCAAACCTTCAATCAGATGAACACGACCAATCGTTAATAATTGGTTGTATATTACTTTTTTATGCTATAAGTAAGTAATATTTCTTTTTAAATCAGCTTAATTTAACTTTCAATTTTCTAATTTTACTAAAATAAAGTGTCAGAAATCTTTTGAAATATTTTTAAAATCGATAAATTTTTGTTTGTTTATAAATTTCTTAAGAAAATGGCCGTTTTTTAAGAAAATTTAAGAAATTGAAATTAAATGTGATTTCAAATCTATATAATTTCTACCTGAAATACACCAGAAATTTTTGCTGAATGGAAATAATAAATTTAATCATTAAGCTTTTAATTAAATCTAAAATGAAATCTTCAAGAATGTTTTTTAATTTTAGAAATTTCATTTTAAAATCAGGTATCGAAAATTTATACTGAAAAGTGGAGGTATCTATTTAATAATAACATAAACATTTTCATGGAAAATGTGATTTTATTCAAATTAACAAATTTAAACTTATTGATTTGAACCAAATTTAAACTTATTGATTTGCTTACTGCCTGAAATATACTATAAAAGTGTTTCTTAATTATGGTAGCCTTGTTATCAGGGTTATCATTGTGTTGTCAGAGGTGATAAATGATGTGAAAGACAGAAGCTGTCAAGAAATGCTAAGTATGGAAAGTGAATTTGACATAATTTTATGTAGCTTAATCATGTTTCATTTTTTGGTTTTTAACTATATACTAAAATTAAAAATTTAACAGTATTTTCAGCAATTATGTGACATTTTATAGAATTTTAGTTTAGCTTTATAGCCTTACATTTGAAGTTGTTTTATGAAAAATAAAAATTGAAATAATAGAAATCTTTCTTTTAAAATAATAGAGAATGAAATTATATAACATGACAGAGGTAATTCAATAATTTATGAAATATGGCATTTATTAATTTTATTTTTAATATCAGTTTTTCATATTTTTTATTAGGTACCTCCCCAAATTGTGAATTTCACAATTATTTTTTTTAACAAAATTAGGAAACTAAGAATGAAAATTTAAAACTTGCTTTAAATTTTAAAGGGATGATTTGCAAAGTCTGTTGAATGTTGAAACATATGGCACAGGAAACATAGAAGTGAGATGAAAGAATTGTACCCTGCTGAAAATGTTTATGTATATATTTTTCTTTTTGAATGGAGCACAACTTTTGAAACACATGACCTTTTAATGATATATATCATGTCCAGCCTCTGTAAAAAGAAAATATGGGTCATCAGTATGCACACAAAATGTTTTAATTAATTTAAAAATAGAATGGCTCAATTATCTGTATTAAATTTTTCAATTTTCAAATTTTAATTATTTAATATAGTTTTCACGTATTAACTTAACAACCTACTGTGAACGATGGTGGAAATTCTAAAAGATTTTTGAAACTTTATAATTCATTATAATAAAAATGAAAACAATTCTTGTAAAAATTCATTATTCATTTAAAGATTTTTTCTCTTTAGACTATGATATGCTTAATATATATTATTTATAAAACCCTTTAAAAGTTTATCTAAATAAAAAATGGCATAGTTTTATTGCTTTTTTGTTTTAACAATTCAGAGCAGATTATCTGAAAAAGGGCTAGTTTAGGAAAAAAATGTTGATTAACATTCCTCAATGACTACTGCATTTAATTAATATTAGGTATATGGGCAAACTCTTGCAAATTTCTAGACATTTCAGGAAATTAATTGGAGGAGGGGGTAACATATGTAAAAAATACATTTTTACAAAGGTTTTCTAAAAATAATTGTTACAAAAGTGATTTCAGTCATTTGTGAATAAGTCCTGAAATTTTCATCAATATCCAACCATTATTTGATTTTTGTAAGAATTTCCAAAGTAATATAATTTTCACTGGCAATAAGTCACTTGCATAATATTATGTTTGCCATAGTAAACCCTTGTAAAAATTGCATCACTCACAGACTAAAGAAAAGCAAGATTTTTTACAAAAATTTCAAATGTGTTAAAAAGAATTAAAAAATGTTAAAAATATAGCTAAAAAATAC